>CM041801.1:35746078-35823578 GCA_023376895.1 Aspiorhynchus laticeps
CTCACTCACACTCACTCTCACACACACACTCTCTCTCACTCACTCACACACACACACAAACAAACAGACACACTCTCTCTCACTCACACAGACACACTCTCTCTCACTCACACACACACTCTCTCTCTCACACTCTCTCTCTCACTCACACACACACACACACTCTCTCTCACTCACTCTCACACACACACTCTCTCTCACTCACACACACACACACACTCTCTCTCACTCACACACACACACTCTCTCTCACTCACACACACTCTCTCACACACAAACAAACAGACACACTCTCACACTCTCTCTCTCACTCACACACACACACACACACACACTCTCTCTCTCTCACTCACACTCACACACACACACTCTCTCTCTCTCTCACTCACACACACACACACACTCTCACACTCACGCACACTCGCGCGCACACACACACACACACACACACACACTCTCTCTCTCTCACACTCTCACTCTCACACACACACACACACACACACACACACACAGATCTTCAGGTTTTAACAGTGAAACGTGTCTTTCCTCGTAGATGACCCACTGCACCAGATCATACTCTCCCTCCAGCGATGAGTCCAGTAACAGAGCCAGAGGATTGAAACGCACTCTCATGCTGTGATCGATGCGCTCGGACCCGGACTTACGCAGATTCGTCCTCTTACCCTGCACACAAAACACCTTCACATTCACACACTCCGCAGACGCTTTCATCAAAGGGGACTTGCATATGAAAATGGCTAAAAAACAAAAGCTCCAACCAAAAAAATGATCAGAATTTAGATTTCATTGAGCAGTTTCAGTCAGTGTGTATGAATGAAGATTCACCTCACTATTGAACATCACAGAGAAGCAGCATTTTAACAGGAGCAATATGTGAAATTGAGAATTCATACATAAATCCGCTTTCCATTGATGTATGGTTTGTTATGATAGGACAATATTTGGCTGAGATACAACTATTTAAAAATCTGGAATCTGAGGGAGCAAAAAAAACAAAATATTGAGAAAATCATCTTTAAAGTTGTTCAAATTAAGTTCTTAGCAATGCATATTACTAATCAAAAATTAAGTTTAGATATATTTACGGTAGGAAATTTACAAAATATCTTCATGGAACATTATCTTAATATCCTAATGATTTTTGGCATAAAAGAAAAATGTATAATTTTGACTCATACAATGTATTGTTGGCTATTGCTACAAATATACCTGTGTTACTTATGACTGCTTTTGTGCTGCAGGGTCACATATATAAACATGGACACGTGTAATTCTGACACCATATTAGTTGACAGTCCTTTTTCTCAACAAAAAGTGTTTCCAAACTACTTTTTTGTGACATGTTGAAGTATCAACAGAATTTATGAAAAGTATTATGGGTAAAAAGTGAATCCCACGTCTCCCTGGGCAATTATTAGATATGATAGATTAATGCTAATTAAAGCAGCAGCAGCTCTGTATTTGAAATGAGTCGTACAGTTTTTATTTTTTAGTTAACATTTAGATTAAATGGTATTTAAATACACCCAAATAACTAAAGTTAGAGCAGTGAGTGTTTGTTTTTTTTTACTTTGTCAATATTGTTGATAAAAGCCCTTAATTACCAGTTTGGTCATTGTATATGTAATCTAAAGGCCACTGGTCAGTTAAATTAGTCATGTGACTTACGGCTCATCAACACAAACCCATTATGACTAGTGGCAGAATTAATATGCAATATTACAGAACATTTATAGTTAATAATAGTCTACTGGTGTTATAGCTTCAGTCATTTTGAATAACCTTGACTTTTGAGATTTTTTAAAGCATTTTCCTTGTATTTCTGAAAATATGTACAAGACAAGTTTGTACAAGATGTAGTTCATGTATTTTTTCTGTAAAGATATTTAACAAGTGATTTGTTTAACATTTATATTATGTTGACAGCTTCATGTGCTGCACTTGGAATATAATTTTCTTTAACTAGAGGCTTAATAAGGAAAGAGTTACTTGAATCATGTTGTAGTTACATTTTCAAGTTGACTAGATAAAAATTGTAAAAAAAAAAAAGATTTTTATTATTTTGCCATATGGTCAGTGTTGGGGAGTAATTAGATACATGTAACTAAATTACGTAATTAATTACAAAATAATTGTAATTGTAACCAGTTACAGTTGCTGAGAAAAAAAAAAGTGTAATTAGATTAGTTACTTATGAAATGTAAAAAAAAAAAAAATCCCACACACACATACAGATTTAATTGATTTATTTCATAATTGCATTGACTGCTCTAAAATACGAGACAGCAATATTTCAGGAGTTTACGACACAGAATAGGACACATGCTTATTCCATAACTGCTTTATTTCCTATCTGGGTTTATCCATATGCTTCATTTTTTAAGATTAACTGTTTTTTCCAAGCCATTGTTAGATGCCAGTGTTTCCTGTCAAAGCTATGCAAATATTATCTATTAAACTATTTCTTATGATTTTAAATCTGTATTTAACCTCAGAATGTTCTGATTTGAGGTGGCTGTGTTTTAAAATTAAATGATTATAATCTTAATTCAAGTGATGAAGGATTTTGAAAGTGACAGTAATCAGTGTTGAGTACTGTAAGGTTAACCCTGCCTGCTTTAAATACTTCAAATCAGTTGAAAATATTAGAAATTTAGAAAAGTAATCAGTTACATTACTTTAATAAAGTAATTGAAAGTAATTGAAACCGATTATATTTGGATATCGCCCAGCCCTCGAGGAGAGTCAAGCCTTGTTTAGTGCACTTACCGGTGGAGAGGGAACCTGTCCGGTGACCTCTGGTGGCTTCATGCTGAAGGTGTCTTCTGGAGCCTCGTGCTCAGCGCCGCTGGGATACGGAGGAGGAGGATACGGAGGGAAGTCCTCCAGGGTGCTGTCAGGAGGAGGCGGAGGAGGAGGGATGTCCGGCTGGGGCGGTGGAGGAGAGAGCGGAGCGTGGGGCTGAGGGGCTAGGTGTGGAGGAGGCATGTCCTCTCCTTCCGTCTCTGGGGCCGCTGTGGGCTCCGCCGGCTCAGGAACGGCCCGCTCCGCTCCCTCCAGCTGAGGATCTGCAGGCGCCTCCTTCTCTTCTTCTCCTGGAGGAGTCACCGCGGTCTCCATCGCAGCCAGAGTCGTCTTCTGGTACAGCAGCTTCTGGATGTTGGGGCCGCCTGGGCCCTCGGGCTCCGTGATGGAGCTGCGTTTCTTCAGGGGTCTCGGCGCGTTGTAGAGCTTCTTCCTGAGGGCCTCGAGGTCCACGTCGCTCTGGTGTCGATAGGGGTTGGAGATGAAGGGCAGCAGTTTGGTGGGACTCAGAGGTCTAGGGATGCGCTCGGTCTCAGGGGCTCCGGCGATGGGGTCCTTCTCTGCTTCGGGGGCACTGGACGAGTCCATGTACGGGTTCTCTGGGTGCTGGTTTTGAGACGGTTGGCCTGCAGGGGTCACTGGCTTCCCATAAACTGCATGCGCATCAAGAGAAAAACAACTGTCAGCTAAACAAAAGAATAACAAATAACTTTGTGTTTAGAATGTTCTTACACTTTTATCCAAAGCCAGTTGTTACCAACAATTCAATTAAATTTAAGTTGTCAGACTTAA
The DNA here is from genome assembly GCA_023376895.1 of Aspiorhynchus laticeps. Lineage (NCBI taxonomy): Eukaryota > Metazoa > Chordata > Actinopteri > Cypriniformes > Cyprinidae > Aspiorhynchus > Aspiorhynchus laticeps. The sequence goes on from CM041801.1 coordinate 35,749,697, forward strand.
GAGTCATTGAATCATTCATTCAAGAGATTCATTCAAAAACACTGATTCATCCAGTAATGAAACGAGTCAATCTTGAGTGAGTCATTGAATCATTCATTCAAGAGATTCATTCAAAAAGAGTCAATCTTGAGCGAGTCATTGAATCATTCATTCAAGAGATTCATTCAAAAACACTGATTCATCCAGTAATGAAACGAGTCAATCTTGAGTGAGTCATTGAATCATTCATTCAAGAGATTCATTCAAAAACACTGATTCATGCAGTAATGAAACGAGCCAATTCCCAACAGAAATTCCATCAGATTTTGTTTAGTTGTCTGATAGATTTTCTTCAGAATTGTGAGAGAACTATACAGTGGCCTAGAAGTGCAAAACAAATCACGATTATGAAAACAAAATAACAAATTACAAACACAAATATAAAAAACAAAATAACAATTAAGAAAACACAACAACAATTCCGAGAACATTATAACAAGTCAGAAAACACAATGACAAATCAGACAAACCGGAAGAGGTAGGTATAGTTTGAGATATAGCTTCCTGTACCTTGATTGACAGATGTCTCGTCCAGTCAGCGGTGAGTAATCTATTCCCAAACCAATGGCGCTGTCTCAAACTATACCTACCACTTCCGGTTTGTCTGATTTGTCCTTGTGTTTTCTGACTTGTTATTTTGCTTTCGAATTTGTCATTGTGTTTTCTGTCTTGTTATAATGTTTTCGGGATTGTTGTTGTGTTTTCTGAATTGTTATTTTGTTTTTTATATTTGCATTTGCGTTTGTAATTTGTTATTTTGTTTTCAGAATTGTGATTTGTTTTGCACTTCTAGGCCACCGTAGAACTACAATCTCCATTAAAAAAAAAAAAAAAAAAAAAGTCTCAATTTATCATGCGGCTCTAGTTTGCACACAAACAGCTCTTAATCGAGTCCAGTTTTTATGCAGCCGGCTGATTTTTGTTCATGGTATTCAGCAGCAATTAAATGCTTTGCAAAAAGAGACACAAAGTAAATATGTTTGATATCTAATTGTTTGGCTTTTTTTTAACCACATTGGAATCGAAACTGGGAATCGATAAGAATCGGAATTGATAAAATTCAAACGATACCCAACCCTAGTTCTGATAGTGTTGCAGCATCTATTGTTCTGGTGTGAGTTTGATGTGAAAGGGCAGTCAGGATGAATCCAGTCATATATGTACTCATCTGTCTGTTAAATGATTTGGATCCTGGTGAACACAAGCATCTCTCACCGCTGATAAAGTTGCTGCCGCGGTTCTGGCCTCGGCTCAGCGCTCCCTGCGGCTGCGTGTACATGGAGTAGATGGAGCTGGTGGTCAGCATCTGTGGCTTGTGCAGGAGCTGCCCGCCGGAGTCTTTGGCTCCAGGAGGCTCGGGGCTGAAGGGGTATACGGTGGCAGCCGGGGGAGCCTCCAGTTTGGAGGGCAGGGGTAAAGTACCACCAGACTGGACGTCAGCGGGCGGCTGCTGAGCGGAAGACTTACTCTTCCCAGGGAAGGTGCCGGCCATCTTGCCGTATCCCATCTGGCCACCAGAGGGAAGGTTGGCCTGTTTCGGTTTAGAGGGAACTGGAGGAGGAACCTTCACCGTGTTCCTGACAGCGCTCTGAATGAAAGGACATATCATGATGATGAGGACTTTTAAAGGGGTCATGAACTGAGAAACCAAACTTCCCTTGATCTTTTGACATAAGAGGTCATACTATAAAACGTATTGTAAGTTTCGGAACTCAAAACTTTGTTGTTAGTCTAAAAACAGCTTATATTGAAGGCAGTCTGTCAAAACCACAGCTTGTGGAATGTTCTACTCTATGATATAATAGTGTGGATAAGCACCGCCTCCACAGAAGATCAACGCCTGCTTCTACATCGCTGCCTGTTTAGCCCCGCCCACCGATTCTCCACCCACAGACTCTACATCGCTGCCCGTTTAACCCCGCCCACCGATTCTACAGCGGTGCCCGTTTAGCCCCGCCCACCGATTCTACAGCGGTGCCCGTTTAGCCCCGCCTACCAATTCTACATCGATGCCTGTTTAGCCCCGCCCACCAACTCTACGTCGCTGCCTGTTTAGCCCCGCCCACCGATTCTACAGCACTGCCTGTTTAGCCCCGCCCACCGATTCCACAGCACTGCCTGTTTAGCCCCGCCCACCGATTCCACATCGCTGCCTGTTTAGCCCCGCCCACCGATTCCACATCGCTGCCTGTTTAACCCCAACCACCGATTCCACATCGCTGCCTGTTTAACCCCAACCACCGATTCTACAGCGCTGCCTGTTTAGCCCCGCCCACCGATTCCACATCGCTGCCTGTTTAACCCCAACCACCGATTCCACATCGCTGCCTGTTTAACCCCGCCCACCGATTCCACATCGCTGCCTGTTTAGCCCCGCCCACCGATTCCACATCGCTGCCTGTTTAACCCCTCCCACCGATTCAACATCGCTGCCTGTTTAGCCCTGCCCACCGATTCCACATTGCTGCCTGTTTAGCCCCGCCCACCGATTCAACATCGCTGCCTGTTTAGCCCCGCCCACCGATTCTACACCGCTGCCTGTTTAGCCCCGCCCACCGATTCCACATCGTTGCCTGTTTAGCCCCGCCCACCGATTCCACATCGTTGCCTATTTAGCCCCACCCACCGATTCTACAGCGCTGCCTGTTTAGCTCCGCCCACCGATTCCACATCGCTGCCTGTTTAGCTCCGCCCACCGATTCCACATCGCTGCCTGTTTAACCCCTCCCACCGATTCAACATCGCTGCCTGTTTAGCCCTGCCCACCGATTCCACATTGCTGCCTGTTTAGCCCCGCCCACCGATTCAACATCGCTGCCTGTTTAGCCCCGCCCACCGATTCTACACCGCTGCCTGTTTAGCCCCGCCCACCGATTCCACATCGTTGCCTGTTTAGCCCCGCCCACCGATTCCACATCGTTGCCTATTTAGCCCCACCCACCGATTCTACAGCGCTGCCTGTTTAGCTCCGCCCACCGATTCCACATCGCTGCCTGTTTAGCTCCGCCCACCGAACGTGCAGGTCTATGCAGAAACCAAACGATAAAGATGCTCCGAAGACAACAAGACACTGTTCAGTCCCAAGTTGTGGAAAAAGTCTTTGTATCTCCTTCCTTCTGATCCTAATGTTAGGAAAGAGTGAATGAACTGTATTTTTATTGAAGATCCAGACCGCGTCAGTAAGAACTCTGTCTTTTGTTCACTTTATTTTACCGCGGATTCGTTTACAGACAAGTCACAATTCGACGTGGGATTTCCAGAAAGACTGAAAATAAAAGACGATGCTGTGCAACTATATTGGATCCGACGGTAATGTCGCAACATACAAGTTTGAGTAACCGTTTTTACTATGTGATCACTATTGCTTTGTCTGTTATTAATGATCGTTTAATATGTATTGAGTTATGCGTTTTTGACCTAAAATCACAGGAGTGTTTATTTATGAGGAAAGTAATCTGTCAATCATACAAAACTATTAGCCAATCACAGCAGAGGGTGTTTACTTCAGAGTCGACAATCCACCACGTCTATTCAAACAGAGCGTTCTGATGAGGGGGGTTAAAAACAAGACTTAGAAAATAGCTTATTACTTCTAAATTATGATGTTTCTTGATGTAAAAATCTTGATAGCATTAGAAGTGGACCTCAGAGAACAGATCTGGTATTGTTCAGGTAATAATAAAGTATTGAACAAGAGCTTGTATTATAAAATGATGCCTGGGCACTACCTGGGCGTCTCTGGCAAGGTCCTCGCTGCTCTGGTTCTTCCGTAAAGAAGCTGCCGGTGGATCAACGGACTCAAACATGGAGGCCGGACGCACCCTGGGGTCCCGCTTCAGTACGTCATCTTGTACGGGGAGCAGAAGTATTCACAATACATTTAAACACAGACTAACTGGGTGTTATACATCCAATGGGGATGCGAATGGAGGGTCACCTTGGTTTTTAGATGCCTGGGTCAGCATGCGGGGCAGACTGGACGACCCAAGATTACCGCCCGTCTTCGTAGCGGCCGAACTCCAGTTAGACATCTTTGAGGACACCTTGCCTGAACGCAGACAGAATTACGTTAAAAAAAAAACTTTGGGAAATTTTACAGCCTGTTTCCATCAAACTGGACTTTTACCGATAAAATGGTGTGCGTGATGACGTCACCCCTAAAAAAATTAATTGTCGCATTTGTTTTGGTGTATCGCAAAAAAAAAATTGCCCTCGAGCCGTTTCCATACATAATTTCACCTATTGCGTAAATTATAGGCTATAGGCTAGTAGCCCGTTCTTCATACATTTGAAACAAAACAGCCTATTATTAAATTGTATAGGCCTACATAGAATTATTTTTATTATTTATTAACAAGTGTCATGAGTTTTTTTTTTTGTACTTTGTTATAGACTATTAGATAGATAGGCTACTTGATAATCAAGCAATAATCATAAACAGGTGCAGTTGTATTATTTTTTTTTCTGATTAACGTTTATAGGAAATAGGTTCATTTTGGTTATTTTATTTCTCCTAACCGACGGTCGTTAAGCCATATTAGCCGTTAACCGACAAGATTGTTAAATTACAATTAAATTCAATTTAAATTGATAGGTGGCTGTGACCCATTAAAATGACCTAACTTTGTTTTCAAGGGATTAATTTTATACACGCAAAAAGCAGCATAAACATCAACGTGAGGATTCACATGCACTTCTGCGAACGGAGAAAAACAAGCTTTTATATATAAAATAAATAAATAGGCCTATATGCAAAACATATCTTTCTAAATAATTAATCAATTAACAAAATTAAAGAAAAAAACTGTAACAATTAGCAGAATTTCGGTTCATTTTTGCGATGCGCTCTTGAGAAAGCGGCATCTGTTTGTTTCCTTTATTTTACAAAAGCACACTGTTTTGTTTTTATTGTGAATGTACACAAATAAAAGAAATATTTTGTATAGTTTTGAATAATGTTGTGCTCTTATATGACCACAAATGAAGGAGTAAGCTATTGTAAGTTGTTTGCATTAAGCATTAGCCTACTGACTCGACAACGCAGCCTGTTAATTGTCATAATAAAATAATCAGCCAAACATATTGAAAAAACATGCTATTTTATTTCCCCTCACTCCACAACAAATCCTTTAAATTTAACGGTAGAAAGAACTCAGAACAAAACAATAATAAAAACATAAGAAGCTAACAAGCCAAAACTAATTAATTTAAACTTTTGTACTTCACGTTCCAATATCCATGTAAAACAAAATGTGCTTGGCATAATATCACCGGGGTATGTTGTCACGCTGAAAGGCTATTTAAACCAAACAGTGCACTGTAAAAAAATACTGTAAACGTAGGCCTAATCAAATTAACATAAGTATTTGAAAGGTAACTCGTCTTTTTCTTACCATGTATAAAATTATTTTAGATGCAATTTAATAATATTAATGTGATTTAATGCGCTTTTGAACGACAACTAATATGATTTAATGCGACACCATGAACATGGACGCTATAGGCTGATTCTGTCATGTGATACCACATTTATTTGCGTTAAAGCCCCTTTTCTCGACAAAAAGTGTTTCCTAACAAATTTTTGCGACATTGAAGTATCGATATGGAATTTATGCGCTGAAGTTAAACGGAAAAAGATTGTGTCGACACATGAGAAATTTTATCGATAATTGTTATTTCCATCAGCTATATCATAAATATTTTATATAAAGCGCTAAATATTTTTCCGCAAAAAAATCCCTGCATGGAAACCTGGTGAATGGGAATATTTTTTTTTTTTTTTAATTATATTCTGGGATGTTTTTCCATGTAGTTCTGAATTATGGTTTTTATGTGTGTTTTTGGAAGGAAGCCTAAATTTGCTCGCAAACAAATCAGTTTTGTATTTTATAATTCTCTCGTCCTCAAGTCTGAGGCTCAACATGGTCAGACATTACTTTTACTTCCACTATGTAATAAGCCTCTCAAATTATCTTATTATTTTGTGAACGTCTATTTGAGCGTCTCTATTAATCTTACCGCTATTATCGGAGTAATTCTGACTCCTTGACAAAAAGTTGTGTATATTGTATATATGTCAAAATGCACCAGGATTATGCCTTAGATTATACCAAAGCATTCGAGCATGTCATTCAAGCTTGTTTGGGAGCGATGGTTAAGGGTTGAATAAATCACTCGGCATTTTCAAATTAGTCATACAGACACTACAAATCTGCATGAGTGTAATTATATTATATGCACTGCAAACGTGCACTTCATCGCTCTCTCGTGCACATGCGAGATTCATCGATCCTCAACATACCTACAGATACAGTAAAGGAAAAAACTCTGGAAAAAAACACAGTGGATAAAGAAGTGAAAAAACAATGTTGCACAATTACTCCACCATAAAAGATGGAAGATGAAGTCTAAGTTACTGTTTTCTTGTCATATATTTGTTATTTGTGTCAGTTTTGATAAAGATGCTAGCTGTACATCCGTGTAGTATTGTATCAAATGCACAAGATTGACACGGTTTTGTACAAAAGTTATGAGTGCATCTCAATTAGAACCTAACACAAAGATGAAATCAGATCAACATGGTTTTGTATGCATGTTTGACATCTCTACTGCTAACCTGCAGTAAACATGAAGCTTTAGAATTACATAGAATTATATTACCATTTTAATAGATAGACCTAGGGCTGTGACGGTAGCAGATTTGTACAACCTCGGCAAAACATTAAAATAAATATCAAAGAAATAATGCAGTTAAATAAGAAAATAGCTTTACATAAGATGGTTAAATACACCAAGTCTACACCGGACGCGAGTGGCGCGGCACAACAAAATAGGCTATAGAACCAATTATAGTCTAGGGCTGGGACGATACGCTAATCTGCCGATTCAATGTATATTGTGATAATTGAGTATTGCGATTATATAACTATTTCTATTCGATATTACAATTTATTGTGATTTTTGTTTGCTTATTAAAGACTAGACAATGGAAAATACTCTTAAAAGAGACTCTATAGACCAATTATAGGTTTGTAAACATTTGGGATGCGCGCGCATCATGGTTGCAGAAAACCCGGGAGAGATAGCCTTTACGGCTAGAGAATTACACGGATACGGTACAAAATAATTTGATTTAAAAGGATTACAGATTATATTGACTAGATGTCATTTTAAAAATGTTCTCCGCATATTACAAGAGCTTGTCACCCAGCGATAAGCACTGTTATGCAACGAAATTGACGTTAGATAGTGGGATAGTCGGAGCCTATCTGGTGGTTTGTGGGCGGAGCCTATCTGGTGGTTTGTGGGCGGAGCCTATCTGGTGGTTTGTGGGCGGAGCCTATCTGGTGGTTTGTGGGCGGAGCCAATCTGGTGGCAATCAAGTGGCAGTATATGGAGCTATGGAATAAAAGAATAAAAAAAAGGTCAATTTGATTTTATATTTCAAAATTCTGACTTTATTCTCGCAATTCCGAGATTTTATCTCACAATTCTAATAAGGAAAAACAACTCGTGATTCTCTCTTTTCCCCTCGGCTCCTCTGGCTTTTTTTCCCTCAGAATTGACAAACTCACTACTTTTGAGTTAAATCAAGTTATAAAGTCCGAATTAGGAGATATAAACTTGCATTTGCAAGGAAAAAAAGTCAGAAGTGTGAGATAAAATAAATAAATGTTATGTAAAAATGTTAATAGTAATAGGTTTAAATATGTCATGCTGCAACTGTAGAGCTAATACAATACGTCCCCTATGAACAGCGTATGTGAACATTATGAAGACCAATTGTTTAAATCAAATTTAGTAATCATAGCAGTTTCATTCTTAGTATGTCCGTTTAAACATCTGCGTTTAACTTCAAATTGGTCTTTGATGACAGTATTCTATAAAAATTATTTGCATTCCGATTTTGACATCAAAAGGCACAACAATATTTTTATTTTACCCGTTTACCTCCACTTGTTACCAGTGTTTTTCTGCAACCACTATGCGCGCGCAGCATAGTCTATAGACCAATTCAGAGTAGACGTCACAGTTACGTCACTCGCAGCCGCGCGCATTGTGGTGGTAACAAGCGGAGTGAAACGGGAAAAATCCACGGAATAAGAGATCAAATGTATTGTTGTGTCTTTGGATGTCAGAATCAGAATGCAAATCATTTTTATAGAATACTGTCGTCAAAAATAGCATTTGAATGAAACAGAATGAATGAAACCTGCTATGATTACTCGACTTTTAAAGCATAAATTTGATTTAAACAATTGGTCTACATAATATTCACATATGCAGTTCATGGGGAATATATTATATTTGCCCTACAGTTACAGCATGAAATACTATTTAAACATAACATTTAACATTACCTATTTTGTCTCAATTCTTTTTTGAGACTTTTTTTTCTCGCAAATGCAACTTTATATTTTATAACTCGACTTTATAACTCGATTTAACTCAACAATAGTGAGTTTGTCCATTCTGAGGGGGATAAAAAGCCAGATGTGTGGGATATAACTCAAAAGAGAGAATGACGAGTTGATTTTTCTTATCAGAATTGTGAGATATAATCTCGGAATTGCGAGAATAAAGTCAGAATTTTGAAATATTGAAATTGAAATTTTAACGCTGATGCCACTGCCAGACAAAAAAACAAACACAAAAAAAAAAAACACGACGACAGCTGTGGTTAAACGCGATAAAACGAGCGGACTGGACAGATCGTCAAAAAAGCTTGCGTTTGCAGCGCACACTTCTTATCAGAAAAGGTTCAATAAAGTATTGTCTTTTGTTGTTATGGGCGCGTCTCAAGATTTCTTATGCATCTCACTATGTCGTGTATGAACTAATGTCTGTGTGCATGTGTGTAAAACAACAAACTGACGATTTATATGCTTAATCATGTGTAATTGTATATACACTGTTATGAGTAATTGTGGCTGGAATAATAATGTAGCTGTAAAAATAGTTGCCTGCTGAAAATGAAATATATATTACATCTTCATGACTAGATACACGGTGAGTTTGTCTGTACTATACAGGTTAGATGCGAGTCAACCGGAGGGAATCCTGTCAGATCATCCTTTGAGTGAGTACAGGTCGGACAATTTTGTCCGTTAAAGTTAACCTTTTCAAATAACGCGGTCCCGGACAGTATGCAGGTATGCAGCCCTTACATATGCAGGTAAAATCGGAAATTCTCAAGTTCTTGTTAAAAAAACAAGCTAACAGACTTCATAGCTAGCGTTAGTGAAGCGCTCAGAGGGATCTTTCTGCCACCACCTAAGCTCCGCCCACAGAAAAACGTCACAATGTTTACTAACATGAAATTGGTCTATATGAAGAGTCATATTAACAAAAACAATCTATCACATCTTTCTGAACCTTTATTTCAGGAGCACACACATACACAGTGTATATTTAAAGTACCTTGAACCATGAAAGTACCAAAACCCTGAACTTGCACATGAATATAATATTTTGAATGAACAACGCAGCAGCGCTGCATCTAGTGGCTTCGTCATCACATCTCGTGTGCACTGATAATGCATGCATAAAATTCGAATGCCACGTTTTTGCATTCGAATGTGGATTTTTATTTTAAATTCGACGAATATTCGAAATTCGATTTCACGGTCTAAAGGAAACGCCATATCGTTAATTTGTGAATTAACGTAGACGTATAGTCTAAATAAAACAATAACTGTTACTGTGATTACACTTGTTTACAAAGCTTTGTATTATGCTTGTTATAAAGTGCGTGACATCACGTGCACTACGGCCAGTGGCAATGGACCACGGTGATGCGGTTGTCACGGCGACCGTCACAGCACTAGTTAGACCACACTAACTGAACCCAGTTCTCTCGGTTGGGAAAACAGCTGATCTGCAAACCTGGGTCCAGGTGAGTGCTCTTGTCCTGATGCGGTACAGTCGCTGTGCCGTCTGGGTAAGCCTGTTTAACGAGCAGGTCCTGTTTAATGAGGCCCCTGGGCATCGTAGAGGACTGGATGTAAGGGCCGACAGCAGCCACACGGGACGGTCCGGTCTGCTGCGCTGTCTGGGCTTCTGAAGGCAACTGCAATAAGAACACATCAGCAGTGAAACGGCAGGACAAGGACAATGTGTGCCTGATACTGATCTTACTGTGCACATCATTACAAACAACGAGCTTTTCTAAACATCTAAAGCTACAGTAAATCAATTTAGCAAAAAGCACCTGTATCCCTACTTATATAAAATCTGTCAAATCTGACCATGATCTTGCTCTCTTTTCAGAGTCCTAATGGTGTAACATCAATAGTCGTCCATAGTGCCTGACTGAATTTGGGAATTTTCAAAATGCTGTTTGTCATCAGGATCATATCAGACATTCCAAAATATTGATATTTCAAACAATAATTGTATTGAGTTTGTACGATATATCAATATATTCTTTATAAGCGATACGATATAAGTCGATACCGTTTATATCGATATAGTTTGGAAAGAGCGCATCTAAAAATACAGCGGAGGACACAGACTGAGCTGCTGTGGAGAAAGTGCATAATGCAATTTATTCTAAACATGTGACAAACTTTATATGAAGGGCTTTAAAAAAAAAACTGGTAAGATATAGAAGCCTATAGTTTAGTTTCAGCTCTGACAGAAAGGCGAGACGCTACTCGCACTGTAATGTGTTTGAGATCTGCTGTTTTCATAAATGCATAACTTACAGTATATTCTCCATTTGTAAATGTTAGAAATTCATGGAAATATTTCCATTTTGCTGTCAGAAGTGCATGAGCTTCTGCTTTGAGATTCTCTGCTAAACTTCACAGACTTCATTCAGAACAAGCGCCAAACAAACAGAGCGCAATAATTCTGACTAAAATATACATTTTGCTGAAATATTTGTAGTTAATAAACAATAAATGTGACATATGTAGAATTTTAAACCTACAAGTAAGTGTATTTGTATGATAGCACTAACTGTAAAGTGTAATGGGGATATCAAAACAGCCTTTTTACTCTATTTTATTATTTTAATTTTTAGTTGAGTAAATTTAACTTCTGCTTTAAAAGCATTATTTTTGTTTTTAGATTGCAATGTTACAATCTAATGTGATTTTAATCCCTTTTTAACATAATATATGCCTATGGTTACATTCACTTTATTTGTTTATGCGTTTAATCCAAATACAAAAGCGTATAAATACAGAGATATATACCGTATACCGCAAATCAGCCAAAAAATACCGAGATATGAATCTTTGCTCATATCGCCCAGCCCTAAGCTGTAGCTTTGTGTATTTAAATGAAACTTTGTATAAATTTGTGAACATGTTCTGAAGGTTTTCAGGATAGTGCCATCTACAGGAGACAAGAGGTACAAGAAATATACCAAAATATACCTTTGCTCTGGCTAAAAATCACTGATTCTTCTGACTCATATGTACAATGTGTTCTAGCAAAAACACTTACTAAATTAAGCTCATAAAATCAAGTTAATGTGGAAATTTGTTTCTAATTTTCTTACATTTAAAAAAAAAAGTACTTTTTTTAAGTACTCAAGGTTGAATTACATATTTACATTCACAATATCACATTACCAAAAGCCCATAGAACCATTTTATACTGACAGCTTTCACCATGACTACATTACATTGATTATAAGCATGTGACGATATCAAATTTTCATGCTGGCGATAATTGCTAAAGCTTTTATCATTGCATACGGTATTACCACAATATTGAATAGCCTAGGTTGCAAAAAAGTGTTGTGATAATACAATATAACAGGTTTAATAACTTTTTCCGGTCACTTTATATTTTAAGGTCCAATTCTCGCTATTAACCTTTTGTTTAGTTGAGTATATTTGTTCTTAAAGCACTTTTAAAACTAAAGTGCTGTACGTGATAGTCAAGTATAAAAATCATCAAAACAAATGAGCAGAATACACATACCAAATTTGAAATAAAAATCAACAATTGGAGCACATGTTGAAGAAAAACTAGTGAGTTTTAAGAAGAGATTTAAAAACTAGGGGGCCGTACTAATTAGTACAGACGAGCTATTCCACAATCGAGGACCCACCACCGAAAAGGTGCCTCAATAAACTGAATGTGCTGAACTTTGTTAATAAAACATACATTTTTAAAGGCGCAGTATATAAGATTGACAGCTAGCGGTTGAAATGGATACTGCAAAAATTTGGTAAAATGGGTACCGCACATTTCAGAGTAGAATTACTGGCTATATCATTATTTTTTCAGAGAAACAGCTATGTAAATGTTATTTTTTTGGCTTTAGAAGAGTCAAAAACTCACATACAGCACCTTTAAAGGGATAGTTCACCCAAAAATTAAAATCCTGTATGAATGTGTTTGTTCTGAACACAAAGGAAGATATTCTGAAGAATGAGGGAAACAGAGCAGTTTTTTTCTCCTACTATGGAAGTCAATGGTGCCCCAAAACAGCCTGATTACAAACTTTCTTCAGAATATCTTCCTTTGTGATCAGAACAAACACATTCATACAGGTTTGTAACTACTTGAGGGTGAGTAAATGATGACAGGATTTTCATTTTTGGGTGAACTGTCTCTTTAAGTTGCTTTGGATAAAAGTGTCTGCTAAATGCATGAATGTAAAGTCAATCTTGTAATTGGCATGAATGCATTGGCAGGTGTGAACAGGAGAAATGGCTCACGCTGACGGGAAGGTTCTCTTTCTGCTGTAGGGCAGCTTTCTTCTTCCACAGGCGATCTCGCAGCTCACCGACTCGTCGGTCCATGCTGGCCACCTCCTGGTTCCTCTTGTTCAGGTTCTCTCTCTGCTGCTGCAGTTTAGTGCCCTGCTCCAGGTTCATGTTCTTCCTCATCTGGTGAACACACACACACACAGGTGAGATGTTTCGAATAGGGATGCACGATATTATCGGACTGATATCGGAATCGGCCGATAATGGCTTTAAATGTAAATATTGGCATTGGCCGATAATGGCTTTAAATGTAAATATCAGAATCGGCCGATAATGGCTTTAAATGTAAATATCGGCATTGGCCGATAATGGCTTTAAATGTAAATATCAGAATCGGCCGATAATGTCTTTAAGTGTAAATATCGGCATCGGCCGATAATGTTTTTAAATGTAAATATCGGCATTGACCGATAATGGCTTTAAATGTAAATATCAGAATTGGCCGATAATGGCTTTAAATGTAAATATCAGAATCGGCCGATAATGTTTTTAAATGTAAATATCGGCATTGGACGATAATGGCTTTAAATGTAAATATCGGCATTGGCCGATAATGGCTTTAAATGTAAATATCAGAATTGGCCGATAATGGCTTTAAATGTAAATATCGGCATCGGTCCGATATGAAAACTTATGCCGATATGTCTTGCCGATAAGAGGAATACATAACTCACATGTGCTCAGGGTGTGTTAGTGATTCGATCAGCAGTGTGTGGCTCATTCTTGAAGCACAGTTTTGTCTGAATGATGATTATATTGAGTGTTATGGATCTCTGTATTTAATCTGAATCACTACAGAATGTGTTCGGTGTGTGATAGAGTCAACAGTAATAGCTCCTCCGGGTCAGTGAGGAGTTTAATCTGTAGGAGGCGCTGTTGGCCTACTTCTAATTACATTAAAAGAATAGCCTACACAAATAACATTAAGACTGTGTTTCTGATTAAATAAAGCAGTAATTGATGTCATAAAATAATGAGTATGTTTTGATTTAAAGGTCAGAAGCTATAGCTTACATGGAGAAAAAAAAAATCACAAACATAACACTTGTAAATTAAATAATTTTATATACACTGATGTTTTATTTTTTAAACAAATCATAAGCTCTAAAAGATTTTCAGAATTTTTACAACTCTTCAGTTTTAGACCATCTACAAATGTTAAATCTTATAAATAAAATGTTAGGGTTAACAACATCTTTCTGGGGGAAAAAATGCAGCGATTGATATAGTTTATTTATAGTTATTTTCAAAGCTTCAATGTACTGTCAAAAAACCTTCATTATGGTTTATTTAATTCTAATAAATAAGTTCTTGTTAAAAACTAACCAAAATTAAAAATATTTTGCTTATAATTTCTGCACAGGAGAGACTTGGTGTTGTTTCCAAACAAAAGGAAATATATCGGTATCGGCCTAAATGAGTTAAAAAATATCGGCATATCGGAAAAAATCCAATATCATGCATCCCTAATTTCAAACAGAGGCCTGAAGCTGTGATCTTCACGTCCTCGGCTCTTACCTGTAGCTCCCTGTAGAGTCGGTCCAGCTCAGCCACAGAGCTCTGGTTACTATGAAGCACATCCAGCTGGCCGTGTTTTAGGGTCTCCAGCTGTTTGCTCAGGTCTTCCACTTTAGACACGGCGACCCCCAGCTCCTTCTGCTTCTGAAGGAGCAGACTGTTCATCTGTTCCACCTGCTCAACTAAAACACACACACAGAATAACTTCCACCGCCTGAGCTCAAGATCCTTCAGCCTGCACTGAAAACACAGAATATGAGACGATCGCTTTCATGCACACAAGAATATCCAAATCAGTCACATGAATGTGGTCATATTTAGATGCCCATGTATGGAGCCCCACACCACATGCGGACAAAAAATAGCTACTGTGGCCACATTGTGCCTCGTTTTATTAATTTATTAACGAGGGAATGAATTAAGGATGTAACGGTGCACTCAGAGCCGGTTAAAAATTTGAAACAAACATGTGACGATTCAAGTCGGGTTGAGATGTTAAATGAACGAAATACAATTGGGGGTTTACATGAATGCATTTTTGATTGAAACTGATTTCTTTTCATCTTATCTCTGTATAATGCATATTAAAGTAGTATTTATAAGCGGGAATCAAGTAAACGCTGCTGTTTCATAAGCGCCACCTGCTGGTGGAGAGTGAATCTGCGTCTTATTCAACCCATCTGCTGTTTTAGTTTCGTTCAGATGTTTTATGTTATATGAAGTCCGACCATTATTCAATCTAAATTATTAAATCAAAAACTGCTCATACTGTATGTCTGCAGCCTCTTTGTTTGTATTGTGATTAAAATGCAGTGGTTGGCTCTCATTTTAAATGGAAAGTGCACAGACAAAGCCTTAGTTTGTTTATATGAAGATATTTCTGTTAATTGTGTTATTTATTTGATTTGGGATTTGTTTAAAACATTAAATTTAGTTTTGCTACTTGACATACTTCAACTTCACAAATAAAAGTGTTTTGTCTGAGAATTAATAAAAGGACATCTTTTCATTTATAATTTGTCCTAAATCTCAATTTTAAGTGTGAAAATCATATTGTGAAATCAGTATCGTCAATCGTATCGCATCATGAGCTGAGTGAACCGTCCCTAGAATGAATAAGTACAACGTGGCCATGTGGGAACTAATTTTTAATTTGAGGCCACAATAAATGTGACTCTGGAGCACAAAACCAGTCATAAGGGTCAATTTTTCGAAATTGAGATTTATACATCATATAAAAGGTGAATAAATAATATTTCCATTGATGTATGGTTTGTTATGATAGGACAATATTTGTCTGAGATACAACTATTTGAAAATCTGGAATCTGAGGGTGCAAAAAAATCAAAATATTGAGAAAATCATCTTTAAAGTTTTTCAAATGAAGTTCTTAGCAATGCATATTACTAATCAAAAAAAAGTTTTTATATATTTACGGTAGGAAATTTACTAAATATCTTCATGGAACATGATCTTAATACCCTAATGATTTTTGGCATAATAGAAAAATCAATAATTTTGACCCATACAATGTATTGTTGGCTATTGCTACAAATATGCCCGTGCTGCTTATGACTGCTTTTGTGCTCCAGGCTCACAAATATGTTTTTGTCTAAAAATATGTTTGCACCATGTAACACTTTACTCGGAATATAGCTACTGTATCTGCTCGTGTCCATAAAAACAGATTCAGAGATTTGCAAGATCAAAGCTCTCGATGACAAAATAAATATGAATGATTTAAATAACTTGAATGGCAGAAAAAAGCAGAAAAAGAATGAGATATGTTTATTCAGAATAAACTGTGAAAGTGAAAGAATATTCCCCTAGCCGTACACTTTTTGGTTTATTATATGAGTTTATTATTAATTGTCAAATAAATCATTCATGGCTGCTCTAGCTAGAAGAGCTTGCTATCTTTTGTGCTCAATAACAAGCACATGATAAACCTAGGAATGCATTGCATATGTTTCTAAGAACATTTAGGATATTACTGTATGCTTACATTTAGAATCATTCTGTGCACGTCTTTATAAACAGGGCTCTAGACTGCGACCAAAATGGTTGCATTTGCGACTATTTTTTGAGAGTGTGCGAGTAAAAATTTGACGTGGTCGCGCTGCCAGCCGCAGCACATTGTAGCAGGAGAAAGATTTCACTGATCAGGTGCGAGCGCTTCAGTAGAGCCTGGTTTCACACCGCACGCAGAGCAGAAGCAGCACAGAAGCGGCATGTATGCAGAGCGGGAGCAGCGCGCGCACATTGTGCTTTCACTCGCCGCGTCAGCACGAGCGCGAAGGTGCACGCAGCGGACGGAGCACAATGGAGGATTTGGTTTTCAAACTAAATTAACAGGAAAGCGTGTGAACTGGAGTGAATAGGAGACGGTATTATTCTTACGCTACTGTATAAGTAAACACTAACGGTAGTCTCTCCACACTTAAAATAAATTCAAAGAAATATTCACATACTTTGCTCCTTGTTTTCTTTCTTTTGTCTTTGTTTTCTTGCCTTTGTGCGTCTCATGAGGCCGTTCACGTCGCGCCTAAAACGCTAAGCGCGGTGCTTTCTCCTTCTTTCCAAAGCGCTCTGTAGCTTGCGCTCTTATGACGTCTGCCGTTGCTAAGCAACCATCACCTGCGCTCTTCATGAAGACGCAGAAGTTTCAGCAAAGGATAAATGATTTCCAGCACTAAATCGCTTGCAGTAGCTCTGCTAATAAATTTATTTAAAAATGGATATCCCTGCCTGTACAGCTATGATCAGCTGTTCCTCAATCTTCGCTGATCTAAAGACATACGCTGAGACATTGTTTTTAATAACTGACAAGACGCGGGAAAAGCCATGTAAACAGGTTGCCTGCTGTTCCTCCAATCAGTGACAGTGACACCGCAAATATGCAAATAAGAACGTTAACCCAGGGTTTAGGAGTGTACAGTGTGAAACGACTGTTAATGAATACCCAGGATTAACCCTTAACCCCAGGTATAGTATGAGCAGTGTGAAACGTGATTACAGATAACCCAGGACTCAGCTTATCCGGGGTTTAGGATGACCCAGGGTTAACCATTTCAAGTGTGAAAAGCCCTAATGTGTCCTGCCGTGCTATTCTATGACATCAGCGATGTAATTCACACGATTTACTTTAATACATTTAAATGAGAAACGACAGGTGAATAAAGACTGACAATCATTGTTTAATGTTCAGAAATTATTATTTCAAGACATGTAAAGTATTTTGGCTCGTTTATATGTGCCGTCCCAGGCATGGTTGCAATATGTTCATTGTCAAACTCAAAAAATCAGATTACTTTTAATTATTAAAAAACGCCATAATTTTATTTAAAATAAATAATTATTTTATTTACAAAATATTTTAGTTTGTCTTGTATATTTTTTTCATAAGATCAGATAACATTTTAGGCTGTCATATGGTCATGTTACAATGTACCCCACCTACGGGGCATGTTGTCACATTTCACTTCCAATTTTTGAGGGTAAATACAGAAAAACGTATACACTGTATTTATGAAACAAAGCGACATTTGTACCAGACAAGTGTGGTACAAATCCGAACACTCCAAACACGAAGTGGATTTATACACTTTGAGAAAGTCAAAAAGTGTTACTTTGTGCCCCGCTCTCCCCTACTTTCAAAAGGTCATTACGCAGATCTCCAAAAAACCCGTCACATCAGCAGTAAGCTCGCGAGAGCTCATAACGAGCGGCGCTGTGATGCTCACCGAGTTTCCCATTGCTGAGGCGTTTCTGCTCCACCTGTCCCTTCAGAGCTCGCACCATCTTCAGCTGCGTCTCCTGTTTCTCCACCGAGTCCCTCAGATGCTGTAGTTTCTTCTGCTCCGAGGACGTCTGCAGCTGTCGGTGCTCCTGCTGCTTCAGGAAAAGCAAGCGCTGCTCCTGCTCAGGACAGGTTCTTATTTGCATCATTTTTCTTATAAAATAACAAAGACACTTTTAACTCAGTCATTTTAATGAAGACATGTGCCGGTATTCGGTAATGCGATGTATCACGGTAATGAATATGCATGATATTGCTACCGTGGGCACTTCAGAATACCGTGAATAATTATTTATAACAAATTATTCTGATTTTTTAAACTTATTTTAAGAATATTTTTCCCATCAACTGGTCACAATGCACAACACCGCTGTATGCTGCGTGAAAAACGCATGTGCACTCTCAAGTAAACAAGCCCGGATGAGAAGTGCATGCGAGAGAGACATGCTGAATGAAAGCACTTTCACTCTCTGACAGCAGATGGCGCTGAACAGCAGATACAGTGTTACCACGGAAACCCCGTAAACAAAGCAGCTGCGCTACATTTTAAAACATATTTATAAAGGTGCCATAGAATGCATTGATACAATATTTTAAATTGTTCTCTGATATCTACATAGAAGGTATGTGGCTTAGCTAAGTGTAAAAAATCTCCAGAAACGGTTTTACATGTCCATTTACAACCCTAGGATTTCTCCCCAGAATGAAATGATCTGTTATTGGCTTATTTGGAAGGGTCATGAATAATAATGAGCTCTGCTCTGATTGGCTGTTTCACAGTGCGGCTTATATCAGTAGCTCACAGCAAGAAGGAAACACAGGGAGGAAAATATATATTTCAATACTTTCTCTCGCAGTTATATCGTTGGGTAATTATACTGTGTATAAAATGCTGGCATCAGGGAGCCGCTATTAATACGCGGGGCATTGAAACTGATTTTGAACGATCGGTCGATCGCGTTATAGTTTAACTTTCATGCAGGATACAAATGCACACTTCACAAGATCTCACAACTGGATTCTACCAAGTTTGCAAGGTTTGTGAAATTAAATGTCCATTAGTCATTCAAAGATTTGTTTCGGTAAATGCTATAAATGCGTATTTGCTGATTCTGAATGCTGTCCGCAAACGAGAAAGTATTATAATGTAAGTATTAGAATGTGAGCACAGTGTGCTCAAGCGCTGCCACTCTTGCGCCATCAAAATAAAAGTCCCGCATCGAACGCATCGGCCAAACAGAAAAACTTATCGGCCGATGCCGATATTTAAAAAATGCTAAATATCGGCCGATATATCGGCCTTGGCAATTAATCGCATCATGAAAATTTGATACCGGCATATGCCTATTCTAAGGTGTTATCCAGTACCTTGGAGGCCAGGAGCTGCTGCTTGGAGTCAATCTGACGCTGCTGTCTGGCAGACATCTCCTGCAGCTCTGCTAGAGTCATGTCCATCCACGAGCTGCTCACCTGCACAACACACCAACATCAGTCTCTGATATCCTCACATGCTCGTCCATTTCCAGTTCGACTAGACTGCATTCCTCTCATGCCTTCATATGTGTGGGATTACGTTACGCGAGGAAATGAAAGGCACACGAGTGCAGGCACTCACTCCATTCTCCGGCCGTCTGTCTGTGGGCTTCTTGACGCCGTTCCTCTTCGGATTCCAGGTCCTGGAGTCTGAAATACAAACACAAGCTCAAGCCCAGCGATGCTGCAGAAAACACCTTTGAGCGCAAGCCTAAATGATGCCAACTTCAATTTAGAAACTCTGCTTATACACACTGATGAGTGTAACGCATTACTGTAATCAGAGCACTTGTTAACGTAAGGTTCAACTGATAATGGATTCTGCCAATGCACATAACTGATGTGGGAAAACAGATGCATGATTAATCTATTCTTTAAAGGGGTCATGAATTGAGAAAACTAATCTTCCTTGATCTTTTGACATATAAGAGGTCATTGTGCTATAAAAGCATCCTGAATGTTTCAAAATTTAAAACTTTCTCGTTAGTCTAAAAACAGCTTATACTGAAGGTAGTCTGTCAAAACCACAGCTTGTGGAATGTTGTAATCTACTCTATGATAGGGCTGGGCGATATATCGAACGATATGATCATGCACATCTCCTCAGTAAAGCCGGTTCAGTGATTAGCGCTAAATCTCCATCACCTGTTTTCAAATAGAGCGGCAGTTAACACACAGAGCCGTAGATCACTGACAAGCTACGCAATATCGAGTTCATTATCGAAGGTGATTCATCTTCGATAATGAACTCGATGACCGATGGTTTCCAATGTATCGTCACAAGACGCAGGGTTTAATTTGGTTTTGTCTGTGTATGTTTTTTTTGTCTCTCAAAGCCGTGAGTCCCATTGACTGCCATTATATGACTGACAGACTGCAACGGTTTGAGTTAAAAATCTTTACTGAAGAAACAAAGTCACTACATCTTGGATGCCCTGCGGGTAACAGATAAACATCACATTTTCACTTTTGGTTGAACTATCCCTTTAAGCATCTCTGCATGACTATCTGTGACAGAAGTGAATATACCAATCCTCCCGTGTACTTGGGCAGCAGTGAACACTACAGTAAGAGCTTACCTGTCAGCAGGTTGGGTGCTCGGCCTCGACGCAGAAAGAAGCGAACCTCAGGCCTCTGCTGTCCCCACTGCAGCAGCAGATCCATCATCTTCTCGCTCTCGCCTATCGCCCGCTCTGCATTCACATTAATAAAAGGAACATTTATTTAACGCTAGCTATTCATAGAACAAATGTGTGGCAAGGTTTAACGGTTCCCACAAGCCATAACAGAGAGAACGGCCGCTGCTGGAACAGATGTTCTTCATTGATTTCAGTGCAGTACAATCTTCCCCAGAGCTTCACGCAGTCAGTGTGATACAGCAGATATTTGCTTTGCTAGAAACTGGAGTCTGATGTTACTCTAGCAATGAGTATAAAGATGTGACTGTTACAAACCTGCCAACATTGGAAAACTTTTTTTGACTCCCATCAGTGTGACTGGGGTGTGTGTGTGTGTGGCGGGGTGGATTAACTATTTAAAACACTGTTTATAAAAAAACAACTCCAGTACACTTTAATTAAAACTCCAAAAACTTCTGTGCACTGTAGAAAAACATGGATTAACATTAAAAACAACGCACGTCCTATGGAGGGGAGCATATGTTGCTCTAAAACCTTTATATACCTTTCAGCTTTCATAGTGCCTTCCAAAACATGCAAGCTGCCCATACCGTATGCACTTATCCCCCCCCATACCAACAGAGATGCTGCTTTTGAACTGAATGCTGATAACACACTGGAAGGTCTCCCTCCTCTTTAGCCCGGAGGACACGGTGTCCGTGATTTCCAACAAGAATGTCAAATTTGGACTCGTCTGACCATAGAACACTTTTCCACTTTGAAACAGTCCATTTTTAATGAGGCTTGGCCCACAGGACACGACGGCGCTTCTGGACCATGTTCACATATGGCTTTCTTTTAGCATGATAAGAGATTTAGTTGGCATCTGCAGATGGCACGGCAGAGTGTATTTACCGACAGTGGTCTCTGGAAGTATTCCTGGGCCCATTTAGTAATGTCAATGACAGAATCATGCCGATGAGTGACGAGGTGTCTTCTGAGGGCCCGAAGACCACGGGCATCCAACAAAGGTCTTCGGCCTTGTCCCTTACGCACAGAGATTTCTCCAGTTTCTCTGAATCTTTTGATGATGTTATGCACTGTAGATGATGAGATTCGCAAAGCCTTTGCAATTTGACGTATTCCACAATCTTTTTTCGCACACTTTCACAGATTGGAGAGCCTCTGCCCATCTTTACTTCTGATAGACTCTGCCTCTCTAAGACATCCCTTTTATAGCTAATCATGTTACAGACCTGATGTCCATTAACTTAATTAGTTGCTAGATGTTCTCCCAACTGAATCTTTTCTAAATTTCTTGCTTTTTCAGCCCTTTGTTGCCCCCGTGCCAACTTTTTTTAGACATGTAGCAGGCATCACATTTGAAATTAGCTCATTTAGTGGATAAAAGTGTCTCAGTTTAAACATTTGTTATGTTATCTACAGTATGTTCTATTGTGAATAAAATATTGGCTCATGTGATTTGAAAGTCTTTTAGTTTTCATTTTATTCAAATTTAAAAGACGTCCCAACATTTCCAGAATTCGGGGTGTAAAACGTGCCTCACATGGCTCTGGGGGATGAATAAAGGCCTCCTGTAGCGAATCCATGCGTTTTTGTAAGAAAAATATCCATATTTCAAACGTAATAAACACTTTTCTCTCACTTTCGGTTCTGTCATAAGCGCAACTCTAAGTCTCACGAGTTTGTTTACAAGAGCAAAAGAAGCAAAGTTTCCTTACTTTACCAAAAGAAAACCAGTCTCCTCTTGGTTTATATTGAAATCCTCCAACATTTTTCTTTACAAATCCTTGTTTTGTGCTTGTAATTTGTGATATGGATATTTATCTTACAAAAACGCATGGATTCGCTACAGTAGGCCTTTATTTACCCCACAGAGCCGTGTGAGGCATGCTTTATTATGAATGTGCATGCTTTATTTCACATCTTCTGGGGTGTTGTACAGAAACACCCACCCACTGCAATGATAGAGCTTGGAAGAGCCAGGACAATTTTTAATATAACTCCGATTGGATTCGTCTGAGAGAAGAAAGTCATATACACCTAGGATGCCTCAAGGGTGAGTAAAACACAGGCTAACTTTAATTTTTTGGGTGAACTAACCCTTTAATACGTGCCTAATTTGAATGCAAAGCCATCTGGTGCTCAAATCTGATCTGTAAGGCACAGGTCAGAGACTGGTGAGGGTGAGGAAAGCCCTATTCTTCTCTACGCTCTCACCTGAGCCTCTCCACACTTCAGCCAGGTGACAGCTGGCATCGCCCGGCTGCTTACACAGCTCCAGCACGTCTCCACACACGGTCTCCGGCGTGATGGGCACCTCTGTGAAATGCTGGTCATTGTTACTGAGCAACACAGTGAGGAACATCTGGGAAACACAAGCAGACGATTTCAGATCGATTTCAAGCAAGACTGTGATGTTAAAGACATCACACCACCGCTGCACATTTCTATGCCTCACTCTGATTTAACACATGATCATCAGCTGGTTAGGAGAGAGAAAGACATACAAAATGCCAGGATCAAGACTGAAAATCATGGCTATATGTGTCTCTGGAGCACAAAAGCAGACATAAGCAACACAGGTATATTTGTAGCAATAGCCAACAATACATTGTATGAGTCAAAATTATCTATTTTTATTTTACGCCAAAAATCATTAGGATATTAAATAAAGATCATGTTCCATGAAGATATTTTGTAAACTTCCTACCGTAAATATATCAAAACTTAATTATTGATTAGTAATATGCATTGCTAAGAACTTCATTTGGACAACTTTAAAGGTGATTTTCTCAATATTTAGATTTTTTTGCACCCTCAGATTCCAGATTTACAAATAGTTGTATCTCAGCCAAATATTGTCCTATCATAACAAACCATACATCAATGGAAATATTATGTATTCATCTTTCAGATGATGCACAAATCTCAATTTCAGAAAAATTGACCCGTATGACTGGTTTTGTGCTCCAGGGTCTCATATGAGATGCTGCTGGTCACATGACAATGACACCATGACCGATTAAGTACATTATTCTACATTATGGAACAAACTTGTTTAATATTCATGAAGTATGTATTTACTCAACAGGAGTACCTGCTGAGAGAGTATTTGATTTCTGACAGCCAATGAAGACTGACCCTCCTAATTAATTAATAAGGCTCCAAATTAACACTGGAAAATCAATTCTGATGGTTTTCATATAATAACAACATCATAATCTTGTCAAGACCACCAATAAGACATAATGTAATACGTAAAATAACCTGTTTCTTTATTTCTCCTTGTAAGGAAATGTCTGGATTGCTTACAGTGGCATTATTATCATGAATTTGTTAAATAAACATTTAATAAATAACACAAATCTTAAAGCACAATAATGGGCAATAAAGGCTTTTAATGTGAAATATTTAACTTATACATTATAAAACAACGCATTAATATCATGTTACTTAGTAAAATCCTCATGTAACGTATATCGACGAACATTATTGATCACATAAGCCGGTCATATCTATTCAGATGAGATATTAAATAAACAAAACCTAGTGTTTTTCCTGAACATCTTACATAACGAGAATATGATTATGAATATGAAAACAAAGCTCACCGGCATCATGTTCGCGTCGCGCTGAGGACGTTTATCCACCGATACGTGTCTGTTTACAGCTTTAATCAAGTTAAAAACTCAGTTATATATGTTATTAAAAACCGTCCCGTCCTGTTTGAGATCAGAGGGGCGTGACGTCACAGGCCTTCCCAAACTTTCCTTCCGCGAGAGTTTCTCTCCCAAAGCGACGATTGTTTTATTCGCCACAGAAGCACTCAGATGTTCAGAATCACGCTGACATCGACGCGATGGTTACATCGGTGTCTCTTACTACAGTACACAGTGTTTCTGGCTCTCACTCTCTGCTGCTGCTGGACGCCTGTTGCTTCATTGTTGCTGCTGCTCTCGAGCGTGACGTCACCCCGCTGGAACACCTCGGGGGGCGGGGCAACATGGCGAGCGGTGTTGTGAGATGTTCGGTTTCAGTGGGCGGAGCATGCATGAATATTAATGAGTTTCAGCTCACGCTTCTTGATTCTCAGCAATATTTTTTCCGGAGTGTCTATTTACACTAAGTGCAAATAGCCCATCTTGTTGGCAAAGGCTATTTACACTAACTCCGCCCACTAACGTGTGATTGAGTTAGTCAACAATATAAAAACAGTCTAGTTAATCATCAGTTTCAGGGGCGTAGACGCATTGTGACGCGATAGACCCGAGTTCGAATCCCACCTATTGCCGAACTTTTTTTTCTCCCTTTTCTAATCTCATATCGCATCAGAAAGGCGTTTATTTTCAATAAAAATGAAAGAAATAATCAAAAAGTTGAACTTAAAGTATTGTGTATGTGTAGGGAGGGCTTTATTGTCTAGATAAGGTGGCATCCATTTAATAATTTGAATTAAAACTATAATTTACACTCAATACGTTATTATTGCGTATTGTTTTATAATGTACTACAATACTGAGGTGCAGATAATTGCTATTTATTTGCAATAAGTAGTATAAATAGCAGAAAATCTTGCTATTTTAACAGTGTAAATAGCATTCATCGCTAAAAAAATATGCTATTTACACTTAGTGCAAATAGCCGCTGCCATATTTTTTTTAAATGAAAATATATATTTACAGCGTATGCCTAAACTACATGTGCTCATCATTTTGTAACAGTTTTGATTAGTTTGCAGTGTTTTGTGCAGTCGTCCCTGACTGAATGATTGCAGGCATTAATATGTAATATTAAGATAAAGCACAGCAAACCTCAGCTAGTTGTATACATTGATTTCAGTTCGTTGTGTTGTTCATTTGTTGCTCGCAAAGCTTTAAAACCGTGTCTTATTAATTGTTGAATACATTACTGCATTCTACAAATGTGAAATAAACCTATATGAATGTATATGTGGACATATTTTTTGTATAGGGTGTGATGATCCATGTCTTAACTTACTGTGTTCAATATTCTCCATGTTGTCTGCTTATAGATTATAATACACTGCTGAAAAAAAATGTGTCTGAAATGTTCTCCATGTTTCCAATATAGCCTATAATATTTAAACATTTGCACATACACATATAAATTAAGATGATCACAAGTTTGGCTTGCACAGTTAAACCAATAAACACCTGGATGATCATATCTACACTGATTTCCAATAATAGTGCAGATATAGACATGTGAACCAACAACCGTTTCAATTGTATATTGTTATACTCTTCTGTTACCTTTTATGTTTCAAAACGGTCATCCTCTGGCAATGAATGATAACATTCACCATCATATCAGTGGCCTAATAAAGATTGTGTAATCTACACTGATGTTATTCTGTCATCTGTTCTTTGACCATGTGTTGTACTGTACCTGTATGATACACAATGATGATCATTTATACAAATGCATGATCTATTTTGATGCACAACAAACACTCATTCAACATTATAAGTCATAAAGTTTCATATATATTCTTAAAAAATACTGGGTTGTTTCAACTCAACTTTGGGTCAAATATGGACTAACCCAGCCGTTGGGTTAATTTCTTACATTAAATTTATAACCCAAAAGTTGGGTTAGTTCATATTTGACCCAAAGTTGGGTTGAAACATCCCAGCATTTTTTATAAAAATAATAAAGTGGAATAAAGATTGGATTGTGGCCTTGACTAGCTTTTGATAACTAGATGTTGTTATGATGTGTTGGTGTGGAAGTTTGATATTATGTGAGACAGTGACATTTTGTTTTTAAAAATATGAATTCAATAATGATTCACACTCAAAATCCAGGAAAATGTAGGGGGATGTGATTAATATAAGTTTTCCTGAATTTTGAGTATGAATCACTATTGAATTCTTGTTACAAAGTAAAAATATTTATGCACCAAAACAAGACTACAGGTGTCACAAATCTAGCCTCTGTGGCTCCCTCCGATCGCCACCAGAGGGAACCATCACCGGAGTACTAACCAGTTCTTTCGGACTCCATTTCCCATGACCCCGTGCCTGAGACTGATCACCTGCACAGGTGCCAGCCATTATCCGGACTATTTAGCCAGTGCCTTCCATACCCTCGTTGCGAAGTCTTGTTTTGCTATTGCTAACATTTCCGAGCGTTTTTCCCTTGAGTGATTACCTGTTTACTACCTGGACTGTTTATTCTCATCTGACCGTTTGCTGCCTGCCTTATTGACCCCGCCTGCCTTTTGGATATTCTCTCTGTCTGCCGCCTGCCCCGACCTATTGCTTTGACTCTGTTTATGAATCTGCCTTGCCTACGTTGCTCTTGATACTGCTGTATGAACTTTGCCTGTCTGACCTCTTCTTTGTTTAAATAAAGCTGCAAATGGATTGCAACGTCACTGACCCCTCATTACAGAAGACTTCGCCATCGATCTGCATCCCAATTCACATCCACCCAAGGGCCGAGTTTTCCCCCTATCACAACCTGAGTCTGAAGCCATGAAGTCATACATCGAGGAAGAGTTAGCTAAAGGCTTCATTCGTCCATCCATATCACCTGCATCAGCCGGATTTTTCTTCGTCAAGAAGAAGGATGGAGGACTCTATTCGTGCATTGACTACCGAGCTCTCAATGATCTTACTGTCAAGTTCCGTTACCCCCTACCACTAGTCCCAGCGGCCTTGGAACAACTTCGAACGGCCAAGTACTTTACTAAACTCGATCTTCGCAGTGCATACAATCTCATTCGCATCCGAGAGGGCGATGAGTGGAAAACGGCTTTCTCCACTACCTCGGGGCACTATGAATATCTTGTAATGCCGTTCGGGCTGGTCAATAGTCCTTCTGTTTTCCAGGCATTCATTAATGATGTGTTTAGAGACATGCTAAATCGCTGGGTCATCGTGTATATCGACGACATCTTGATCTACTCTGACTCCTATGAGGACCATGTCAAGCAGGTTCGTTCAGTTCTCCAACGTCTCCTTACCCATCAATTGTATGCAAAGATCGAGAAATGTGAGTTTCACCAAACATCTGTATCATTTCTCGGATATGTGATCAGTTCGGGAGGGGTAGCCATGGATGACAAGAAGGTTCAGGCTGTAATAGACTGGCCACAGCCTGTCACTTTAAAGGAGTTACAATGCTTCCTGGGCTTTGCCAATTTCTATCGGCGATTCATCCGCAACTTCAGCACAGTCGCAGCGCCCATGACATCTATGCTCAAGAAAGGGAGACAACATCTCATGTGAACACCGGCAGCCATTTCCGCCTTCCAGAAACTCAAGGAAAGATTCACCACGGCTCCCATCCTGCATCACCCAGATCCTGAACGGGAATTTATCGTGGAGGTGGATGCTTCCAGTACTGGTATTGGTGCGATTCTCTCCCAACGACATGGTAATCCTCCCAAATTATACCCTTGTGCATTTCACTCACGCAAACTCACCCCCACTGAACAGAATTATGATGTGGGCAATCGAGAACTACTAGCTATGAAGGCAGCTTTTGAGGAGTGGCGTCATTGGCTCGAAGGAGCTAAACATCCATTCACAGTGTTGACCGATCATCGCAACCTGGAGTATCTGAGGTCCGCCAAGAGACTCAACCACAGGCAGGCAAGATGGGCTTTATTCATCACCCGTTTTGATTTTTCTGTGACATATTGCCCAGGCACACAGAACACGAAGGCTGACGCCCTGTCCAGACTACATGAATCATCCATAGTACCACCCACCCACGAGTCCATTATCTCTCCTACCATTATTCTAGCTCCCATCCAATGGGACATCATGACAGAGATCACCGAAGCTCAGGCCACCGACCCTCCACCGGCCGAAACTCAACCCAATCGCACGTATGTACCACTTGCTCTGCGTCAGAGAGTTATTCAATGGGTACACTCTACCCTCAGTTCAGGTCATGCAGGTATCGCTGCCACTGTTCAGTTACTCACCAATCGCTTCTGGTGGTCCACATTGCAGGCCGATACGATCACCCACATTCGGAAATGTTCCACCTGTAATGTATCCAAACCCTCTCACCAACTACCTGCTACTCTTACAACCTCTACCCATTCCACAATGCCCCTGGTCTCACATAGCCATTGACTTTATCACGGATTTACCGCTATCAGGGGGTCATACCACCATCCTCACAGTGGTTGATCGTTTCTCCAAAGCATGTCGCTTTATACCTCTGCCCAAGCTACCCACTGCCCTCGAGACAGCCGAGGCCTTATGCAACTACGTATTCAGATTCTATGGCCTCCCCGAGGATATAGTCTCCGATCGAGGACCTCAATTCACCTCCCGAGTCTGGTCTGCCTTCTGTCAAAAGCTCAATATCAATGTCAGCCTCACCTCCGGTTACCATCCTCAGTCCAATGGTCAAGTGGAACGCTTAAATCAGGCCGACTGGAGCCGCTCCCTCTTATGGGCCGAGTATGCCCAGAACTCTCTCTGCAAACCGGCCACAGGCCTCACCCCTTTCAAATGTGTGCTGGGTTTCCAACCTCCCTTATTCCCATGGTCCGGGGAACCCTCAGAGTTACCTGCTGTAGATTTGTGGCTCCAGCGGAGCGAGGAGACCTGGAATGAGGCTCATGTCCACCTTCAACGGGCCGTTCGACGAACTAGGGAACAGGCTGATCGTAGGCGGCGGGCAAATCCCAACTACCATCCCGGTCAATGGGTCTGGCTATCTACCCGTGATCTTCGTCTTTGGCTTCCTTGCAAGAAGCTCAGTCCCAGGTACGTGGGTCCCTTCAAAATCCTTAGACAGATAACTCCTGTTTCATTTCGTTTGGCTTTGCCCTCCAATTATCGTATCTCACCCACCTTTCATGTGTCTCTGCTTAAGCCCGCAGGTGGTTCGAGAGGAGCGGAGGACCAGGAGGAGGCTGGTGACCACAGAGCCCCCTCCATCATCATAGACGGCGAGGAGGTGTACCGAGTTCAGGAGATTCTAGACTCCCGTCGCCGGGGCAGGGTAATTCAGTACCAGGATTGGGAGGGGTACGGCCCGGAGGAGCGGTCCTGGGTCAGCGCAGAGGACATTCTGGATCCCTCTCTCACCACAGATTTTCATAGGACCCATCTGGAAAAGCCAGCCCCGAGACCACGTGGAAGACCCCGGCATTAAAGTACAATTTTCAACTGTGATAATCAGAAATGTTTCTCGAGCAGCAAAACAGAATATTAGAATGAATTCTGAAAGATCATATGACACCGAAGAGGAAAATCAAAATCTGACATCAGAGAAAAACATTAGAATAGTAATCAGAATCAGATAAAATACACTATATTGCCAAAAGTATTGGCACCCCCTTCTAACGAACAGGTTTGACTACTTTAGTAATTTCTATGAGTACAAATCTTAATGTTAAAGCATATAATGATATTCTAGGAAATTGTGTGCTTCTAATATTATAGCAACAGTTTGGACTCTTTTCTATTCTAACATGACAATGTCTCTGTGTATAAGACAAGGTTCAAAAAGAAAATGATTGATTGAGTCAGTGTGGAAGAACTTGACTGGTCTGCATAAAACCAAGTCCTAATCCCAGTTTAACACCTCTGGTGTGACTGTAAATGCAGACCTTGAGCCAAAAACTCATCACCAAACACTAATGACTTGTACATATGGGTTCAGTCATTTTAGACACTTACAAAACTGTTGCAACAGAGATGAAATACAATTTTTAAATACATGAATTATGTTCCCATCGTTGTTGCCACAGATTTGGAAGTGCATTTTTCTGTTCTAAAGAAGGGGTGCCAATACTTTTGTCAATATAGTGTATGTACAAGTCATTGTTGATACGCATGACTAACTAACTAATTCTAAATCAATAACCACAATGACATATTACTTAATTAGTTCATAGATCTGCGCCTCAACAAGTAAAGTCATAACATAATGATACCTTTGCAAATCATTAGCTAATGATTAATTAAAGCAGACAACTGGACGTTTAAAGGCATGGCTTCGACCCAATGTGGTAATTAACATATTAATTGACTTCATTAGTTAATAAAATAAGATATTAGGTAATTAATACATTATGACACATTTAACTAATAACAATGTATTGATTACTTAATCTATGAATCATATAGAATGTTAATTTGTTGCTGATGCAGTAATCGTTAATAAATGGTTTAGTTCTTCATGAGTTATACATTAACTCATGATTATCTGTGCATTAGTTAAGCATTATTTAATGCATATTTGTGCACCCGTATTGTAAAGTGTCATCCATATACTGTATTTATTTGCCCCAGTCTTCCTCATCACCGTCCCCTACTGAATGTTGGGTCTGGGCATCAGGAGCTTGCATAAGAAAGGGGTATTCAGTGATATCCAATTCAATTTTTGGTTGCACTTAAGGCTACTGAGACTGAAACATGCATCTCTATGAAGCTTTGAAATAATAGCATACTGTAAAAGTGCTGTACAAATAAATATGACATGACATGCAGCAACAGCATTCTCTCTGCATTGAGTTTGTGTGTTGACTTATTATTGGTTTGCCTCTTTGCCAGCTAGATCAAAATAACACAATACTGGAACAGTTACAGACTGGTCACTCTTCATGGAGTGACAAAAGAGAGACAGAGTTTTTTTTTTTCTTTTCTATTTCTGCAAACACCAGACAAATTACCATAAATCCAGACCTTTTTTTTTTTTTTTTTTTTTAAATGAAGGTTTCCGTTATGATAGTTTCCAGATCAGAGGATCACTTTGGAAATATTAATAAGACTATAGTAAAATTTAGATTCAAATTTGTCAGCTACATTATCAAACAACACAGACTCTAAAGAAATGTGCATGAAATGTAGCAAAATATATGAACATTAATGAGAAAGAATGAATTTATCACATTACCTTTGATCCAAACAGAATTCCCCCTTTTCTTAAATGGGTGTTATTCGTTGTGTTAGGCTACACCACAGGCATAAAGAAAATATATTTACAATATAACCAGTTTATTTGGGTTTAAAAAATGTTAGATTGTTGCAATTACAAACCAAGATGCCTCTGATGTATGATGTGATTTAGTTTTGTATGTAAGGAACACCTGGAGAGACATTTAGTCATTTAGCAGATGCTTTTATCCAAATAAATGAGGGTCAAATAAAGATGAAGAGATGTGTTTTTAGCTGATTCTTGAAGATGGTTAAGGACTCAGCTGCTGGGATTGAGTTGGTCAGGAGGGAACAGTTAATGTAAAAGTCTGTGAAAGTGATGTTGTGTCTCTTTGTGATGAACAATAAAGCGACGTTCACTTGCAGAACACAAGCTTCTAGAAGCACATAAGACTGAAGTAATGAATTTAGATAAAGAGGTGGTTTTGTAGGCAAACATTAATGCATTTAATTTTATGCAAGCAGCTATTGGTAGCCAGTGCAGATTGATAAACAAAGGTGTGATGTGCCTTCTTTTCGGCTCATTAAAAATGAATTGATTAATTGTAAAGGTTTGATATAACTGGCTGTAAGAGAGCATTGCAATAGTCCAGTCTGCACAGAACAAGAGCTTGAACACAGAGTTGTGAAGCATGTTCGGAAAGAAAGATCCTGATCTTCATGATGCTGAATAAAGCAAATCTGCAGGACCGGACAGTTTTAGCAATGTGGT
The DNA here is from genome assembly GCA_023376895.1 of Aspiorhynchus laticeps. Lineage (NCBI taxonomy): Eukaryota > Metazoa > Chordata > Actinopteri > Cypriniformes > Cyprinidae > Aspiorhynchus > Aspiorhynchus laticeps. The sequence goes on from CM041801.1 coordinate 35,782,105, forward strand.
CTGAGAAATTCAGCTGATCATCAATCACAACTCCAAGGTTTCTGGCTGTTTTTGAAGGAGTTATGGTTGATGTGTCTAACTGTAATATGAAATTTTGGGTTTTCTGAAACCACAAGCAGTTCTGTCTCGGCTCAAGTTTAAGATGAAGCTGATGGTCCTTCATCCAGCTAGAAATGTCTGTTAGACAAGCTATTGTTGGATGATCATGATGGAATGAGACAATCAAGATGAACTCAACAATGAAACTACAAGAAACAAGAAATTCAACATGTAACACTCAGATCCCTTGTCATATGTTCTGAAAGATTAATATGTAGTGTAGAAGACACACAGTATGCCAATAATTGTTGTATATGCTTGTATGTTTGAGGGGGAAAAAAATATTTTTGTAAAGATTTTTTTATTTTATTTTACTTCAATTAAAGGTTAGATTTTTGAATGGAAGAGGAAGAGGAAGAGCAAAGACACGGGTCTGCAGATATGTTATATAGCAATCATTTTTTTGCAAAGAACTTTTGCAACAAATATTCAGTCTTGTTGTGAATAGACCTACAGTGAATAGGCTATTCAACGAATGAGTCAAGAACATTTGAAGTGTTTAGTGCATTTTGGAAATTAAATTAGGTAAATGTCTAGCTGGTTGTTGAAAAAAAAGGTAGTAGTCAGTATAAAGAAATGCATGTAACCAACTGTAAGAAACTTTTACAAAATGATTGTTTAATTTTAGCCACAAGGGGGAGCAGTGGAGGAATTTGTGTGAAGTAATCAGATGTGTGGAGAAGTCTTTTCAAGCATGTTCTTTTGTCCAGAAAAACCTTTCATTAAGATGGACACATTGTTATTGTTAGTGTTGCTGACACTTTATGTCCCAGTCTGCCATAAAGCTCATTCATCACATTATGTTCTTTGCATTATGACATTTTATTTGTATCTAACACACAAGAACACCAATAAAACCCAATTAATACAATAAGATTGGAATGCATTACTTTTTTATCATGCTTAATGCTTGAAGATATAATTTTTTATGTTTTTAGTTTTTTTACACATTGTAGTAATTGCTTGCTACAGAGAATGTCACTGATTTTTGAAGTCATGTGTTCATTAGGGCTTTAATTTAATCAGTATTCACTTTATTCAGTATATCCACAATTAGACCTTTTGCCGGTACAGTATGAGCACGGCAATAAATGCTGACAATGTCTTGTCTATTGAATGAATGAATGAATGAATGTCTTGTCTATTGTTGCAAATCAACACAACATCACTGAAAAAAAATGTTTTAAGGTAAGTGGTCACAAACAATCTAGTTTAGCTACATTTAATTACAAAAAAAAATATGATAAAAGTTAGTCAACTAAATTTGTTTATTTAAATGTAGCTAAAATAAATTGATTGCAACCACTTACCTTAAAAAAATTGAGTAAATTCAATGAATAATTTTTTTCAGTGGCATGATCCCATTGCATTCATTCTTTTAAACTTTCCTGCAAGGAAATAACACCAAAGTGTAACGTTGAGACAATCAAGATTTATGTCATCATCCGATGCAGGAAAAATGACCGTCCAAACAAACAAGGGCTCTGTTCCGATGGCAGATTTCAATTGTTATGAATTTGCAAAATCTCCTGCAAACTTGAGCAAAGGTTTGGTTTTCAATGAAGTCCTCCTCCATGCTTTCCACAAAGGCTCTGTCATTCTGCATTTCTAACCTTCCCCCATCCCAAAACATGATTATACACTGCTCTTTTGGGGGGGTGGTATGGGCACACTGGCTTTCCCCAGTGGACCCCCCCCCCAGGACGCTCTCTTCACAGGGGCCCTTGCCTGAGGACGGCTCCTGTGAGCCTGAGAGAGGGGAGTTTAAGGCTCTGGCAGGGGTGGGGGAGAGCAGGGTTTGATAGGGAGGGGTGCGAGAGAGGGTAGGGGGTGGGAGGAGTCCGGGAACTGCTATTTGTAGATCCTTGTGATGGATTACTGCCGTGTGTGTGTAAGGGAGGATAGAGATTTTTTGTCCCTGTGCTGCTCCGTATCCCCCTTTCTTCAGGCAGACGGCAGAGCGCTGCTGAGCAAAGCAGTGAAGCAGGAGAAGCAGCTCAAAGCAACTCCTCCAAGAAGAGGGAAAGGAGAGTTTGTGCACTAAGTGAGAGCTTTTTCTCTCTCCTCGTGTTCTGGAAACGGCACTAGCTCGGGCGCTCGCGTCTCAAAGCGTGCGAGATCATGCCTGCGAGAGGAGGCAGACTGGTGGAGGCGTGCATCCGGATACTGCTGCTGTGCAAGGCTGCCACGGCATGCCCTGCGCTCTGCGCTTGCAGCGGCACCACAGTGGACTGCCACGGGCTGGGGCTCAAAACCATGCCCAGGAACATACCCCGGAACACAGAGCGGCTGTGAGTAGACACTTTACATCCATCTGCATGTGCATGTGTGTGGGTGTTGATGGGGGGTCTGCATCATTACCAAGAGGAAGTCAATGAGAACAATAGCTCAATGAGGCACAGGTACGATCAGACGTGATGTGGGAGGAGGGAAACTTCCTATCACTCTTTCAGCTGTTGAGAACTTTACCTTTTCTGTTCACTCTTTCAGCTAGAGTCATTTTATAGTCGCTTTCACACTTTGTGTGACCGTGCTGCACAAAACCAGTCATAAGGGTCAATTTTTTTGAAATTGAGATTTATGCATCATACGTAAGCTGAATAAATAAGCTTTCCATTGATGTATGGTTTGTTATGATAGGACAATATTTGAAAATCTGGAATCTGAGGGTGGAAAAAAATCAAAATATTGAGAAAATCACCTTTAAAGTTGTTCAAATGAAGTTCTTAGCAATGCATATTACTAATCAGAAATTAAGTTTTACAAAATATCTTCATGGAACATGATCTTAATATCATAATGATTTTTGGCATAAAAGAAAAATGGATAATTTTGACCCATACAATGTATTGTTGGCTATTGCTACAAATATACCTGTGCTACTTATGTGGTCCAGGGTTACTAAAGGAGCTTTTTTCCACTAAATGCTACTCTTGAAATAGTTCAAGGAAATATCTGACGAATTATACATGTACAAGCACTGGAACCATTTTGAAATTTGAAGGAATCCAAGGAAACAAGCGGATCTAGTTTACTAGAATAATATACAGTGAACTACATCATGAGTGTTTGGTCAGATTTCAGAGGCTCATTGTGTGGAAGTGAAGTGTGAAACAGGATCTTTTTTTGCTTTAGCCATGCTTATCAAGTCAAATGCATTACATGATTGTATATTACTCGACTGATACAGACAGAGTGTCTCGAGTACTTTTACAAGGCAGGAACAGCCGTCAGTGTCCACATGGTCAAGGCTCTGCGTTCAGTCTGGAAAGGCTTATAATTGGGGGTGGATCAACAAAACAATTCAATTTGCACTTGTCATTGGGTGTTTTTTATCAAACACCACCCCTTGGATGTCTTTGATGGATTCTGTAATGACTATGTGTTCAGTAAGTGTGAAAATCACACCTCACCCCCCCGCTTCTCCTCACCCCACAAGGTTTCCCCATTAACCTGCACTTCAGACCTAAAACACATGCCGTCACCAGACAAAACATTTTCTGGCTTTCTGCATGGGAATATGGCTTGTGTAAATGTATGCATGTGCCAGACGACTAGTAGTAAAGGTGTGCTCTCACACCATTAACACAGTGCGTGCAAAAGTAAACACCCCCCTTGAGCAGCTCTCTATGCTTTCTGATGTGCAGACATTATGAGTTTAATGCAGACAGATTTTTTCATGCTCTGTGAGATGCATAAGTCTCTCTGCTCTTTAAATGAATAATCTCAGTCATTTTATATGTACCCTGCATTCATTTTCAGACGTCCAGAGACTCGACCCTTCTTATTTTATGTATGCTAGCGCATCTATTTATACACACTGATGTGCCTGAGATCAAACGGCGCCGATGTGTCAAGAGTGAGTGATCTGATTGAGAATTCTCTTTAAACTGCAGCGATCGCTCAGAGGATTGGGCCGCTCGCGTATGAACTCCAGCTCTGATGTGCTCAAGAATGCAGGCCAAATGTCCCTGTGAGCTTCCTACTGATTGCTTATTGATTGTCTTGAAAGTGGACGGAGAAACACTGTCGGCTCTGCTGCTGGATCCCAGTGATAAATCTCATAACTGATATAAGATTAGCTTGTGAATGTAGAGCTTTTATCTGTGAGAGGTCTTTGTGATGGCAGTCACATATGCAGAGATGTGCTCTGTCTAGTGGAGAAAAGCAGGCCTGTAGTGCTGCTTCGGTTCCTTATGTAGTTCTTCCCTCTTGAAAACTCCAGCATATGCTGGTTAGGTATGTTTTGAAGCATGGCTGCTGGTTTGAGCTGGTTTAAGCTGGCTAGATGCTTAGGACCAGCTTAAGACCAGCACATGACCAGCTAAGAACCAGCTTAAACCAGCACATGACCAGTTTAAACCAGCTCATGACCAGCTAAGAACCAGCTTAAACTAACACATGACCAGCTTAAACCAGCTCATGATCAGCTAAGAACCAGCTTAAACCAGCACGACCAGATTAAACCAGCTCATGATCAGCTAAGAACCATCTTAAACCAGCACGACCAGATTAAACCAGCACATGACCAGCTAAGAACCATCTTAAACCAGCACATGACCAGTTTAAACCAGCTCATGACCAGCTAAGAACCAGCTTAAACTAACACATGACCAGTTTAAACCAGCTCATGATCAGCTAAAAACCAGCTTAAACCAGTACGACCAGATTAAACCAGCACATGACCAGCTAAGAACCATCTTAAACCAGCTCAAACCAGCAGCCATGCTTCAAAACATACCTAACCAGCATATGCTGGATTTTTCAACAGGGTTACCCTAAAAAAAGTAATATGTTTAAAATAGATATATTTCATAATAAGTATGGTTCAAATCTATTATCATATTTACTGAAAAGAAAAATGATAATTAAACTTTACTTGGAGTACTACTTTTCTTAATATTAAGCCTAAAATGTGTTTTAAAATCACTATTGATGAGGATTGTACAATCTTTTAATAATACTGGTCTTTAAATTCAAGATATGTACCTGAAGTATACTTGGAATAGCTCCACTTTAGCTCAATCAAATATACTTCAGTGTATCTTTAGTTGGACTTCAGCACAATTAAAGTGCATTAAGCACAAAATTAGTTGTTCCAGTTTAGCATACTTTATGTATAGTGGTTTAGTACACTAAAAGTACAATAACAGGGTATTTTTATTAAGCACATAAATATGCAAATATATTTGTAGTATACTTAGCATGAAATTAATGCATTTTAGTATATTTATTTTTCACTAGATTAACCCCCGGTTTCACAGACAAGGCTTAAGCCTAGTCCTAGACTAAAATCTAAGTCTGAGCTGTTTCATCTGAAATACACTTGCACTGATTGATCTTAAAATATACCAGTGCTTTGTTTTGTCTCAAGACGCACACCAGTAATGTTTTTTTTCTAAGCATGTTTATAAAAGTTACTTAAATGTCCTAATTGAACTATGATCTAATCCTGGTTTAGTCTAAGCTCTGTCTGTGAAACCGGGCCTAAATGTCCTAAATTGGGTCTTCAAATGCAGTAGAAGCCTAGCTTGTGATTCTGTGCAGGTGAAACCAATGATTAGGCTTTCCCTGATTTAAACGAGGGATCAAGGAGCTGTTTATACTGTAAACCCTCATTGATTAACCTCTTGACCTTTCATTTGCAACTCTGTGACGTTTCAGGGTGACCCTCGTGGAAACCTCTACCTGAGAACGTGCCTTGAAAATCATTCAGAAGATTAGGCTGCTTGATGGATCAGACTCGTTAAAGCCCACCAAGCCCTGTGTTACAGCATCAAAGGGTTTCCGTGAAATGTGCTTTTTTCTCTTTTAACCCCATTGAAATGGACATAACATGATTTTTTGTTTAAACCAATCAAATTTTATGTTCTCATAATATGAGCAATGCCTGGTCACTGATTGGTCCCTGATCAACCAATCACAATGAAGATATGACTCCTAACTTAATCTGATTGAGCTACAGGCGTCACACAAGAGAGACATGACTAACCAACTAGACTGGTGTCCATTATAGTGGACATGAAAAAAATCTAATAAAAAAATAAGTTTTTTAGACTTATTTCTATATTGGAGAAGAGCAAATATCAAGTGGATAAAAAAAATTGTTCAGTGAAAAACAATTCAGGTCTGAAGGGGTTAATTCATTAGCTGGATAACAAGCGGTTGCTATTTTCCCTCTAACTCAACTGTGTTATGGCAGAAATGGTTGTGGCACTTTGCCAGTAGTAGAGTTTGCTCTTTAAACTCAAATCACAGTCAGGTTTTTAGTGGTCTGAATGAGCTGTAATGAGGTTTTACTCACACATTATGTTCATTAGAGCATAATCGACTGAGCTTGATGACTTGCATGCATTCCTTAATGCAGGCTATTCCTTGCGTGCATAATTCCTTGCATGCAGGCTTACGTTAGAGAGAACAAGTAGTTTAATTGTTTTATTTTTAGAGACAATTCAAAAGAATCAACCTGATTCACAACAGAAATTTGGCAAAAAAAAAAAAGTGCACACTACAATTTTGGGTATTGTAACTAAAATGGTTAGTTTCAGTTGTTTTCTATAATGTTGGTCATAATTCTAGTTTTAAAGGGTTTTATAAATAAATGAAACTTGAGATCTTTAGCATGGCTGTGAAAGGTTTATTTATGATAAGCACATATGGTTAAATAGTTTACACATTTAGTTACACATTCGTATAGTGCATGACTTTAGAGTTTATTGATGGCTAAAACCTACTGGTGCATTCAAACTTTTTATTTTATTATTATTATTATTTTTTAAGATGTTTCTAAGTTAAAAATAAAACTAAGATCATCGGAGTATGTTTTACAAGATTTTTTTTTTCTTCAGTCTTTCTACTTCAAAAGTTCATGTTTAATTTGCAATAATACAATTACTTGCAGTTTCTTTGTATCTAATTGTGAAAAATACTAATAAGTAAATCCTACGGCAGATGTTTTTCAGTGTGTTTTTCTGCTGATCTGGATAAAGATCCATGCTGATGCATCTAAACCGCTTCCAGTGCTTTAAAAGAGTCTCCTGAAGGGATGCAAGACCTTCATCAGGCATCATTACCATCACAAAACCTGCCTTAGCTTATCTAATCAGGCTCTTTAGACCTGGGGCCTGTACCATGATGGTGGCTGAACAAACTCAGGGTTACAGGATTAGTTGAGTTGACAAAACCAAACCAAACCAATCCGGCTTTGTTGGTACCATGAAGCTGATCATCAACTTTCTCTGTCAACTCAAACTTGATCCTGAGTTAATGGAGCATGTGCACATGAATGTGTGACATCATTAATGAGCAGCCAATCACGAGCCTTGAAACTGTGCTTCACTTCTGGTGAGAGTCAGTGCGATTCACTACCAAAGATTGAACAATATGAAGAATATAAACACAGCAAGATGAAACGATCTATCCATGAAAGAGAAAACAACTTGCCATATAAGTGCAAGTAAAACTTGTAAAGTTAGTTTATAGAGTTTATAATATTTATAGGTATAAAAACACTTAAAAATCATGTTTACAGCTATTGATTCTAAAACGTATTTATATTGCATATTATCTATATGTTTATATTAATTTAAAATAAAAGCTTAATAATTAAACTAAGCTGGCTTGTGTAATGGATTAAGGGTATAATAATTATATAAATAATATATAATAAAAAAAATAATCTCTAAAAATCTGATGATTTTATCTTTAAAAATGTTTTACTATGTAGCGTCCTTTAATTTGGAGGAAGAGAAACTGGGAGCTGATTGGTCAGATTTCAGTTTGAGATCTCTGACCCAGAACATAACCCAGGGCCACGTTCAAGTTCAACGTTTTGCTACGGTTTCCGGGTTGAACGACATGTTTCCTGGAAACGGTGTGCAACGGTGTGCAAGCAACAGTCTTCTTATCATCATGAGTTTCTTATTAAATACATATTGTAATGCATGGGTTGTTATGATGTGATTTGATCAGAGAGGGATCTCATCTAGACTTGAAGGATTGAGCTCCAGGATGAAGTCTGGACTGTCACCGGTTACTATTTATTTCAAGTAGACAAAGTAAGTTTAGCCAAGTTGATTGGTTCATTGGAGTCTGATATATGGGGCAGTTATTGTACAGTCAGCTGGTTTCTTCAGTGCAGCTCTTAAAGAAAGAGAAAGCAGAAAGGCTGAAGTCCAAACAATAATACACAGAACATCTACATATCAGGAGATCCGGCAGCCCATGGTTTATTTGGCTGTGCACCTGTGCATACATCTGTCTGCAATCTCTCTGTCTCTGTTTAGCTGCGCTCCCACGAGTGGTCATTAGAGCCAATAGAAAGTGCATGACTTTGTATCCAGTATTCATGGGAGATTTGTGCGAGTGTGTGTTTCTTCAGTGATTGGGGAAGAGGTTTACAACAAAAAAAGACACACATGTTCTTAATAACGAGCAGACATTTGCTACGAACCCACACGGTATTGTTCAGCGGCAAACTGTGTATAGCATTCTGAACTGTTATGTGTTATTCAGTCAATTGCAACTGATTGCACATTATTTGATCAATTGTCTTATACTCATATTAATTCACCCTCTGGCTGTTTTTGTCTTCTTAGGTGTTCTTGACTATGCTTTATGTATTAATGTCCAGTGATTCTTCTACTGTTAAAGTGTATATGTGACCCTGGAGCACAAAACCAGCCATAAGGGTAATTTTTTTGAAACTGAGATTTATGCATCATCTGAAAGCTGAGTAAATAGCTTTCCAATGATGTATGGTTTGTTAGGATAGGACAATATTTGGCCGAAAATCTGGAATCTGAGGGTGCAAAAAAATCTAAATATTGAGAAAATCACCTTTAAAGTTGTTCAAATTAAGTTCTTAGCAATGCATATTACTAATCAAAAATTAAGTTTTGATATATTTACGGTAGGAAACTTAAAAAATATCTTCATGGAACATGATCTTGATTTACTTATTACTGCTTTTGTGCTCCAGGGTCACATATACTGTATATACTTGACACTTGTTGAGCATAAGTCGTTACAGTAATGTTATATGCATACCTGTATTGACAATAGATTTACAAATAACATATGTTTAATTTTTTTAGGGAACTGAATGGAAACAATCTCACACGCATCAACAGAAATGACTTTTCTGGACTCAAGTATCTTCGAGTTTTGTAAGTTGCTCTACATGTGATATGTCATATTTCACTTTCTTTCTTTCTTGTTGCAAAAAGCATGTGTGGCGTTTTGATGGATTGACATTTTTGTGAAGGTATAATCTCTGTTTGACATCCTCAGAATCAGACAAATATCAAATATCCTGACACTGCATTAAAGCCAATTTGTCCTAAATGTCTTTCCAAGGGAACTCTCTTCACAGTGCTTGTGTGGGCAGAGCGGAGCAAGCAAAAAACACAAGCATGGGCCATATTAGTTCACTAAATCACATCAAAAATGCATAGTGAAACTATTTATCAGCACTATATTGTGCAATGTAGGCTTTTGCAAAGCAAACACTGGAGTGAACTACTCACCCGTTGCTTGAAAAAAAGACATCTGTCAAACTCAGACCCACAAACAGTACTTTATCAGACGATTTAAGCAGTTTATAGCTAAGGCTTTGGTTGTTTTGGATGTAAATGTGCTCTTCCTCCTCATATTATTTGCTTGACAACCAAGTTTGTTTCTCAGGTCAACATGCTTTAAAAAAACAATAGAAGCCCAATAGAAACACCATTCCAATGGTTTCCATTAAAACACCATTATAAACCATTAGCTTTTTCCAGTAAAACCATTATAAAATTCCTTTTTGTAGTGTGTTTTGGGCATTTTTCCAATAGGATTTAACATCCCACCAATAGAATCCATCACACACCAGTAGACACCATTATAGTCTCCATTAAAACCAATACAATTCCCATTATAACCATTAAATCCATTAGATTTTCTATTGTGTTTTGGGCAGGGCTCTATTGTTTTTTTTTCAGCATTGCCAGTAAGAAAAGCAATAGTTTTATTTTCTGTATAGATGCACAGCTGCTTCGCTAACACCCTGCTCGTGAGTTCGGTGTGAAACGGGTCTAAAGCTCACAGAATAGTAGTTTTATATGTGCAGTGGTTTCTGCCTTCATCAAGCACCAGCTCTTTTCCTGCTCCACTCCTCAAATCTCAGTCATTTCCGGTGATTTGTCCCGTCTCTAAACAGGCAGCTGATGGAGAACCAGATTGGGATTGTGGAGCGCGGCGCGTTTGATGACATGAGAGAGCTGGAGAGACTGTGAGTGTTCACTGAAAACATATGGGCCTTACAGGCCTCTGGCTCATATGAACTGCATGCTATAAATGTCATTTTATAGTCTTATATGTAAATGATATGTTATATATTTTAAATTCAAAAAGGCAATATTGAATAGTGTGCATTCCTGTATTAATGTCATGTTTTGCATTTCTATTGTAAATCAGCTATTCATCTAACCTCACACTTTTTCATCGTTAAGCATCACATTGAGAATTCAGTAAAGCCTGCCTTCTTTGATTTCTAAATCATTTTGACACTGATAATTGCTGATAGACAGCGGAAGTGAACCATGTCATTCTTTTATTCAAGAGCAAACACTTCTTCCATTACAAAAATAGGTCCCACTTTATATTAGGTGGCCTTAACTACTATGTACTTTACATTTAAACCTCGATTTCTGGGCGCAGGTAACATGGAGAAAGAGCACACGCACGTACTCTACTGATATTCAGGGACGGACTGGGAGTAAAAAACGGCCCTGGATTTTCTCCCAATTAGGCCCACCACAACTACAGTACAAACAGTCGCTATATCTCACAATATTACAGCAATCCTGTCGCATTTATGGCAAATAACATCACAAAACCCATGTGACCCTGCTGACAAAAACAATAGAAACCATCACAGAAGTTCTAATGATTTCCACTACAAATACCATTACAAACTATCATCTTTTAACCATTAAAACAATCAAATAATGGTGTCCTGTAGTGTGTTTTGGGACATATTACATTAGGATTTAGTTTTTTTTTTTTAAATGACCAGTAGAGACCAACAGGCACCATTACAGTTTCCATTAAAACCAATACAATTCTCATTATAAATCCGTAAAACCATTACAAATTATGTGCTGGTTTTTATTTTTTATTTATTTCAGCATGGGATTGAAATAAATATATATTATTGTATGAACTAAAATACTTGAAAACTACATAAAAAGAGCATATTATAATATGACAATGATAAACATAAACCTAGAATCTAGAATTCTTCAATTTGAGTATATGTCTCTTTGTGTGTGTGCGTGTGTGTGTGTGTGTGTGTGTGTGTGTGTGTGTCATGTTAATCAGACTAATCACCTTATAGGCGACTTCATTTACTGTATTTTCTAACTCAATATCTCTCAAATGTAACCCGTTGTAGGATCACTTAAGGCAGCGGCTATTAGCACTAAGTGAAAATAACATATTTTCTTAGCGATAGATGCTATTTATACTGTGTTAAAATAGCAGGATTTTTTGCTATTTATATACTACTTATTGCAAATAGTGGCAATTATCTGCACCTCAGTATTGCAATACATTATAAAACAGTATGCAATAATAACTTATTGAGTGAGTGTAAATTGTCATTTTAATTCAAATTATTAAATGGATGCCACCTTATTGGGACAATACTTAGGTACTTACCTACCATACTTTATTTTCAACTTTTTGATTATTTCCTTCATTTTTATAAAAAAAAATAAATGCTTTTCTGATGTGATTTGAAATTTGAAAAGGGTGAAAAAAAAGTTCGCCAAAAGTCGGATTCGAACCCCGGTCGATCGCGTCAAAAATAATATAACACACGCTTTACCATCTGCGTCACTGGAGATGACTGCTATTAGCTGTCCTTTGTAATCTTGACTAGCTCAATAACACGTTGGTGGGTGGAGTTAGTGTAAATAGACATTCCGCGTCACTTAATCTGACACTTTTTCTTTGACTTCTTCAGAACCTCCAGATGGCCAGTCCGCCCCTGCTGATATTGTAGCAATATAAAACCAGCAAACGTATTGTTTAATAATCATTGTCCTTCCAATTTTAAAGAAGACATTAGTAAGTAAGTAAACATTTATTTATATAGCACCTTTCAAAACAAAGTTACAATAAAAAGATCAGTACAGTAACAAAATACAGAAAATACCATCAAAATTAAGAAAAAGCCATACGATAAAAATTAGTCTTAAGAAGAGACTTAAAAGAGGATACAGTAATATCCCCAGGCAAGGAGTTCACAGCTTAGGCGCACGAATAGCAAAAGCAGTCACCTTTGGTAACAAGTCGAGATTTTGGAACCATTAGCTAATAGAGCCCTACTGGAGGATCTCAAGCAGCGATCAGGCTCATAAGGAATTAATAAATCACAAATATAGACAGGAGCCTGACCCTTCAAGGCCTTAAAAACAAGCAACAAAATCTTAGAATCAATTCTAAAACTCACAGGCAACCAGCGAAGAGCAGCAAGAATCGGTGTAATGTGGTCTCTTTTCTTAGTATGTGTTAAAAGCCTAGCAGCGGCATTTTTAATCAGCTGCAATCTTTGGAGGTTTCTTTTACTAATACCAGAATAAAGTGCATTACAATAATCAAGTCTGGAAGAAATAAAAGCGTGAATGACCTTTTCCAAATCTGCCGGAGAAAGGGATGACTTTATCTTCGTTAATTGCCTCAGTTGAGCAAAACAAGACTGCACCACTTTAGTCACCTGAACATCTGAGTCAAAAACTACACCTAAGTAATAATGTAAGAACATTATTAGATAAGGCACCCAGACTAGAGGAGAGATTATTAATACAAGCACTACTGGGAACGCATGGAGTAATTATAAGCACTTCTGACTTGGAGTCATTCAACTGCAGAAAATCTTTCGACATCAAATTTTTGATTTCGATGAAGCATGACATAATATGGAATGTATCAATAATACCAGGCTTTACCGGGACATACAATTGCGTAACATCTGCATAGCAGTGTCATAACTTGACTCAGGGGTAACATGTAGATAGTAAACAGAAGGGGACCAAAAACAGATCCCTGAGGGACCCCGCAAAATAAAGGAGCACGAGAAGAGGAGGCATCTCCAAACGTTATGGAAAAAGACCTATTCGACAAATAAGAAATAAACCAATCCAGAGCTACATCTCTGATACCAACATAAGTTTTTAAACGGTTGATCAAGACATTATGGTCCACTGTGTCAAAGGCTGAGCTAAGATCAAGAAGGATTAAAACAGAGTAAAAGCCAGCATCGGCTGCTAGCAGTAGGTCATTAGCAACATTAATCAGGGCAGTCTCAGTGCTATGTTGAGCGGAAACCAGACTGAAATTTTTCAAAGATTAAATTATTATTCATATACAAAATCAGTTGCATTGACACAACTTTTTCTAAGATCTTCGATAGAAATGGAAGCTTAGAAATAGGTCTAAAATTACTTAAATTGGAGGGGTCTAGAGAAGCCTTCTTTAATAATGGATAAACAGTGGCATGTTTATTACATTACAGAAATATGAACATATCAAAGTGTCTGAACTAATCTTATTGATTTGAATAGTTTACAGCATTCTTCGGGATATTTTAGAAGGTTTGCTGTCATCATCTAAAGCATCTTCTTATTACAGGTTGAGTTTCCCTGAAGTAACTAACGTTAAGCCTCCAAAGGCGCCTCCTTACGAGGCCTGAATCAGCAGTTTTGTGTCCTAATCATGGGTTTGCTAATCACATCTAGCACTGTTGTCTTATGTTTGCTCAGTCTGTGAATGTGTTTGTTTCTTCTTTTCTCAAAGACGTCTGAACAGAAACCAGCTTCACCAGCTTCCAGAGCTCCTGTTTCAGAAGAACGCGGCTCTGTCCAGACTGTAAGTCTCTGCGGTTTTCTGGATTGATTTTTAAGTGATTCGTATGATGAACTGATGATTCATTTTGCATGATGCATTTGTTAAATAATGCAATTAGTCTAATGAGTTCACATTAAAGCAGGTTTCTTGACACTCATGTTTGACGGTCTCGACAGCTAGTCATTTTGATGGAAATAGTTTTAACCATTGCATGATAAATCTGCTGATTGCTTTTCACCTGATTGTATTTTGAGTGATTTTGTTGGATGGAAGAATGGGTTTTCTGTCCCGCTTTGGTTCAGGAGCTCACAGGTGTGCTTGTTAAGGCTTTTAAAGTGAAAAAGGTCCTCGGTGTTCATGTGTTGGGCCTAAAGATGGATGTAATTCTTTATGTTGTTTTATAGTTATGCATGAATACAGCTGATTTGCTGTAAGGCAGGCTATGACAGTGTTTACTGCTGGGCTTAATGATCATTACCCATGATTATCATTGTCAAATTACTGTGACAGCACATGAGAGACGGCAGTGATCACAACATTGCTATAATTCACTGAATACGATGCTCGTTCCCCTTTTCAAATTCCCCCCTGTGAATATAAATGCAGATCCAGAGGCATGTTTAAACTTATTCCCTTTTTTCAGTAATTAATATTTGTGCTGAGTTTAAATGTGTTAATATTTGGCTGGGTTGAGGCCAGTGTTGGGTGTAACGCGTTACTGTGATTAAATTACTTATCCACTGAAAAAGTAAAGTAAGGGATTACTGTTCATTTTTAGGTAAATTAATTACAGTTACTTATAAAGTACTTGTAAATAATTTCAAAATATTTTCAGCATTCAAAACTTTCAGTTTTTCCTGATTCACAGACAAACCTTAAATACTCAGATACAGATAAGACTAAAATCAATCTAATCTAAAAAGGGCCTACTTTTATTTGTGTACACGGACAATAACAACAAAACATTGTGCTTTTGTAAAATAAACAAAACAAAAAGGGTGCGCTTTCTGCCGTCTCGGTCTCCGTGAGTAACTTTATATGCATCACAAACTCAGCAAATACTTGATTACTTAATATGTCTATAGAAAGCTTGAAGTGTCTACTTTTAAATCAACGAATTCAAATCGAAAATGAATATTCCTGATTATGTAATCCATATGATACTAAAGCAAGGTACAGTCTTTCCCTGTCTGAGCTCATGCTCATATGCAGTCACCTGCACGCAAACCTAGATACAAAAAATTAGATATAAAAAAAAATCAAGATTCATCTAATTTTCATCATTTTTGAAAGAAGACCTGCTATGAGGAATAAGCCAGAATTTACCTCAGAAGAACAGCGCGGCTTTATTCAGCGGAGGAGATCATTTCTGTAATCTATTCTTACCTACATTAGTTAACGTGTTATTTTTACATAAACCAATATGGATTTTACTAGTTGGGCTTTTCATGAACATCTTGCCAAGCTGAAATGTATTGTTTAACTTTTCTTAAGCTTTTTTGTTATTCAGATATTTTGCAGAGTATTTCTATTTGTTAACCAAAGAAGGTTACATTTTTTATATATATATATTTTTTTAAGTATTACAGTTGTTTTAAAGCTAAAAGGCTAAACTATTCTATGTTTGACTCAAATTAAAAGAAGAAAGAGTTTAATTTCTATTGTCTATGCTTTAAGGTTTATAGGGATTTTAAGATGTAGCCTAATTAGCGATTTGAATAATTAAGTTACTTATTGAGTAACTAAATTACTTTTCAGACAGAGTAATTAGTAAAGTAATTTAAATACAATATTGATGATGTGATTAGTAATAGTAATTAATTACTTTTTGAAAGTAACTTAGCCAACACTGGTTGAGGCTTTAAATAAAAAAAAGGAAAATAATCAAATTAAACAACACTCAAAGATTTACTTTCTGAATTTCTAACAACAAGTCTATTCAGTTCATCCTTGCTATTAAAAAAACTGAGACGGAACACGTCCTTTGTGAACAACCCTTAATTATCTGTTGTTGTGTTGGAATATCATTTGTTCTGCTCTCTTCTTTTTATTTTGTCTATGAGGCCGCAGTGGATGAGCGATAGAGGCCATGATGTTAAACTAGATGATTAACATTAAATTGTTGATGTGTTGCTGTGGCAGTAAGTTTGATGACACAATGTGTTGGAAACAGATAATGAAGCATTTCTGCAGTTTGCTTTTTGAGTCCTGAAGCTATAGTACATCAAATCTTGATTCCTCATGACTGTGAGTGAGTAGTTAGTTTACTGTCAATCCGGTCGTGTGTCATATACCAAGTGTTTTTCTGTTGTTTTTGTCTCATGAGTGTTCATGTAATGGGTGTTCTCATGACATTGTCATTAATTTAGGTTCTTAATGTGCATAGAATAGCCAGTCTGTCTGGTTTTAGTTCGGGCAGTGCATTTCTGAAATACGAAGCTATTGCAACTGCAGTGTAAATGCATTCATGGCATCTCTGAGCTGCATTAAACAGTGTGTGTAGATGCATCTAAATGCCACTTCAGATGCAGCTTCTGTGCCACTTCTGCAGTGCAAAGATGGATTTTGTTTATACCGATTTAATTTGATTGATAACAGCCGCCCTATAGTGTCTTATTATTCAAATTGCATTTGTTAAGTAAATGTAAGAATTTGCCCTTATAATGGTTATAATATCCCTGGAAACCAATTTAAAGGGGAAAGTTTATTTCCTGGCTTCACTGAATTCTGCAGTGGCCCCTTTTTTGGTGTAGAAATGACCACCATAATGTACTCTTCATATAGAAAACATGAGATGAAGCATGTAAGACTGAACATTTAAAGGGTCCATCATTGTTGCCACAGATTTGGAAGTGCAAAGGGGTGCCAATACTTTTGTCTATATAGTGTATGTACAAGTCATTGGTGTTTGGTGATGAGTTTTTGTCTCAAGGTCTGCATTTACAGTCACACCAGAGGTGTTAAACTGGGATTAGGACTTGGTTTTATGCAGACCAGTCAAGTTCTTCCACACTGACTCAATCAATCATTTTCTTTTTGAACCTTGTCTTATACACAGAGGCATTGTCATGTTAGAATAGAAAAGAGTCCAAACTGTTGCAATAATATTAGAAGCACACAATTTCCTAGAATATCATTATATGCTTTAACATTAAGATTTGTACTCATAGAAATTACTAAAGTAGTCAAACCTGTTCATTAGAAGGGGTGCCAATACTTTTGGCAATATAGTGTATACTGTTTGACTTAATATAAATGGGCAGATTTTAAGCCATGATGACGTTTATGTTTACTGAATGAAATTAAGTAGATGAACCTAGGAACTTGTCAAATTTTACAGTGATATATTAGCTGTGTCTGCATTGCAGCTCATTGATCCGTTTAGATCTGCGCTATAGTTTCCGCACTGTTTTGAGACAGAGTTTGTCCAGTTATCAGAAACAGTGAAAGATCTTGATTTTCAGACGAGAGAGATGCTGTGCCGTCTGCAGTCTGATCGTTACTCTTTGTTCCCGTTCCCTGCCTTTCAAGGTGGATCTTTATGTTGTTGCTGTTTTTTAATGATTTACGCGGCTAGTGAGAGCAGCAGAAACCCATTTGAGGGAAGCCAGAGAGACGTATTTAAAAAAAACACACTGAAATATTCAGAGCGAGTGGGACGTGGAAACAAACAACCGGGAGAGAGAGATGAAAAGAGGACAAACACAGACAGAATTCTCCATGTATGTACAAGAGATTCTATATTTCGCTGTCATCCATTATTCATGGGCCGGCTCTGTGAAACATTCACAATGAAGAGCATCAGCAGGAGTGACGTCTCGGTGTTTGAGAGCAGGAGAAACAGCCTCCCTCGAGGCTGACACGATGCACTCGCTCATAATAACCAGCCCTGTTAAACACGCACTAACAGAAATGATGGATTGATATGACATGCATAAGTCATTACGACGATTTCTCTTAAAAACTGTAAGCGATTGGGAAATGTTGTCAGGGCAGACATCTTTATTCAGCGAGACGATGCTCTGTCTCCTACTGTTCTTCTCCAATCAGCCCAAGAACCGGATCGTTTTGGATCAATATTATATTCTGTTTTGATGTCTGAATATTTTAGAATAATATAAATATGTACATATTAATTAAAGCTTTGGAACACATAAAGCATTTAAAATGGCTAAATTTACATGTTTCTATGCTCTTTTTGAAGTAAATTATTAAATAAATTCGATTTACTTTCTTATTCAGATGCTTTCTTTCAGCTGCCTTCTCAAACTTACAGACCCCTTAAAACAGCTGGGGGAATAATAATAATTATATATATACACACTATATTGCCAAAAGTATTAGCACCCCTTCTAATGAACAGGTTTGACTACTTTAGTAATTTCTATGAGTACAAATCTTAATGTTAAAGCATATAATGATATTCTAGGAAATTGTGTGCTTCTAATATTATAGCAACAGTTTGGACTCTTTTCTATTCTAACATGACAATGTCTCTGTGTATAAGACAAGGTTCAAAAAGAAAATGATTGATTGAGTCAGTGTGGAAGAACTTGACTGGTCTGCATAAAACCAAGTCCTAATCCCAGTTTAACACCTCTGGTGTGACTGTAAATACAGACCTTGAGCCAAAAACTCATCACCAAACACCAATGACTTGTACATACACTATATAGACAAAAGTATTGGCACCCCCTTCTTTAGAACAGAAAAATGCACTTCCAAATCTGTGGCAACAACGATGGGAACATAATTCATGTATTTAAAAATTGTATTTCCATCTCTGTTGCAACAGTTTTGTAAGTGTCTAAAATGACTGAACCCATATGTACAAGTCATTGGTGTTTGGTGATGTTTGGTGCCACGTAAATATATTTTTAGCTGCATGTCTTTGACGGCAGCAGCGTTTTTAATGCCTTGTAAATGCATAATTAAATTCATAATATTTTGTTAGCAATCTCTTAATCTTCAGCAGAGAAGTCTCTTCTTGTGAGAAGTGAATCAAACGAGTGCTCTTCATGTTTCATGTGATTGGCTCTTGACTGCAGATGCCACACTTTCAAGTGCACACACTAATCATAAACTCTGAGTCGACAGAACATTTATAGCGAGCATCTACTAGTTTAGTAGTTTTATACTGCAAGTATACTCTTTAAGTGAACTTCACATCATACTTTAAGTATACTACTTAAGTATACTAGTGAGCATCGTGAGCCGCTAAACTGAGATTTGCTTGCATTTGTCAACTCTAAATCCAGCTGCAAAAATAATTTTCCCATTTTCTAATTTTCCCATTAAGTTACTCTGCATGCCCATATTTTTTTTCTTAGTTATGCGAATGATAAGGGAACATTCTATTGTATTATTTTGCAAACAGTATGCGAACGTTACTTTTGAATCTTTTAAATGTAATGAACATTTTAAAACTACACTCTTAAACATAAAGGTGCTTCACGATGCCTTAGAAGAACCTTTGTGTCTAAATGGTTCCATTAAGAACCTTTAAGAACCTTTCTGTTTCACAAAAGGGTTCTTTGTGGCAAAAGAAGGTTCTTCAGATTATAAAAAGGTAAGAAAGAGATGGTTCTTTGACTGAATGGTTCTTTGTGGAACCAAAAATGGTTCTTCTATGGCATCGCTGTGAAGAATCTTTTAATTACCCTGCTGAAAAAAACAATAGAACCCTGCCAAAAACACAATAGAAAATGTAATGGATTTAATGGTTATAATGGGAATTGTATTGGTTTTAATGAAGACTATAATGGTGTCTACTGGTGTGTGATGGATTCTATTGGTGGGATGTTAAATCATATTGGAAAAATGCCCAAAACACACTACAAAAAGGAATTTTGTAATGGTTTTACTGGAAAAAGCTAATGGTTTATAATGGTGTTTTAATGGAAACCATTGGAATTTCTGTGATGGTTTCTATTGGGCTTCTATTGTTTTTTTTAGCAGTTTTAAAAAATGCTAGATGAATGTTCAGCTAGAGGGTTTCAGGAACTAAATATTCCATGAATGATGTATAAATAAAGTTTTGAGAACATTATTAAAGACCAGAGAACTTGTTCTATTAATGTTACTAGAAGAGTGAAGCTTTAGCTTGTGGCCTACTCTGAAACTCAGACTTTGTTCAGCATGCTTCATGCAACACTGGACAGAAAGTCACCTTGTCCAGAGTCGAGTTCAGACCACACGGAACCACGTGAAACGACACCGTAACATACAACAACACGAGAAATGAGGCCTTCTTTGGTGTGTTTGTGGACGTGGTTTTGAAGTCAAAGACATGGTTGTTAAGGTCTTTCGTGATCGATCACTATCTCTGCTGTGATTCTGTTGATTGCTGTGTTTGTGAGGAGGCTGGCAGTGAGTGCAGGTGAACCCTGCAGAGACGCAGAGCTGGAATGACTGTGTCCTTGTTCTTGGCCCAGTTAGACAGGAAAGTGGTGGCTTTGACTCAATGCATCGGTTTACCTTTCCCTTATCAAAACGTAGTATACTTCAAGTTTATTTTATTAAGTATACTTCAAAAAGTAGTATACTTCAAGTTTATTTTATTAAGTATACTTCAAAAAGTAGTATACTTCAAGTTTATTTTAAGTATGCTTCAAAAAGTAGTATACTTCAAGTTTATTTTATTAAGTATGCTTCAAAAAGTAGTATACTTCAAGTTTATTTTATTAAGTATGCTTCAAAAAGTAGTATACTTCAAGTTTATTTTATTAAGTATGCTTCAAAAAGTAGTATACTTCAAGTTTATTTTAAGTATGCTTCAAAAAGTAGTATACTTCAAGTTTATTTTATTAAGTATGCTTCAAAAAGTAGTATACTTCAAGTTTATTTTATTAAGTATGCTTCAAAAAGTAGTATACTTCAAGTTTATTTTATTAAGTATACTTCAAAAAGTAGTATACTTCAAGTTTATTTTAAGTATGCTTCAAAAAGTAGTATACTTCAAGTTTATTTTATTAAGTATGCTTCAAAAAGTAGTATACTTCAAGTTTATTTTAAGTATGCTTCAAAAAGTAGTATACTTCAAGTTTATTTTATTAAGTATGCTTCAAAAAGTAGTATACTTCAAGTTTATTTTATTAAGTATGCTTCAAAAAGTAGTATACTTCAAGTTTATTTTATTAAGTATACTTCAAAAAGTAGTATACTTCAAGTTTATTTTAAGTATGCTTCAAAAAGTAGTATACTTCAAGTTTATTTTATTAAGTATGCTTCAAAAAGTAGTATACTTCAAGTTTATTTTAAGTATGCTTCAAAAAGTAGTATACTTCAAGTTTATTTTAAGTATGCTTCAAAAAGTAGTATACTTCAAGTTTATTTTAAGTATGCTTCAAAAAGTAGTATACTTCAAGTTTATTTTATTAAGTATGCTTCAAAAAGTAGTATACTTCAAGTTTATTTTAAGTATGCTTCAAAAAGTAGTATACTTCAAGTTTATTTTAAGTATGCTTCAAAAAGTAGTATACTTCAAGTTTATTTTAAGTATGCTTCAAAAAGTAGTATACTTCAAGTTTATTTTAAGTATGCTTCAAAAAGTAGTATACTTCAAGTTTATTTTAAGTATGCTTCAAAAAGTAGTATACTTCAAGTTTATTTTATTAAGTATGCTTCAAAGCGTAGTATACTTCAAGTTTATTTTAAGTATACTTCAAAAAGTAGTATACTTCAAGTTTATTTTAAGTATGCTTCAAAAAGTAGTATACTTCAAGTTTATTTTAAGTAT
Organism: Aspiorhynchus laticeps; assembly: GCA_023376895.1. Taxonomy (NCBI): domain Eukaryota; kingdom Metazoa; phylum Chordata; class Actinopteri; order Cypriniformes; family Cyprinidae; genus Aspiorhynchus; species Aspiorhynchus laticeps. The sequence goes on from CM041801.1 coordinate 35,803,832, forward strand.
GCTTCAAAAAGTAGTATACTTTAAGTTTATTTTATTAAGTATGCTTCAAAACGTAGTATACTTCAAGTTTATTTTAAATATGCTTCAAAAAGTAGTATACTTCAAGTTTATTTTAAGTATGCTTCAAAAAGTAGTATACTTTAAGTTTATTTTATTAAGTATGCTTCAAAACGTAGTATACTTCAAGTTTATTTTATTAAGTATGCTTCAAAACGTAGTATACTTCAAGTTTATTTTATTAAGTATGCTTCAAAACGTAGTATACTTCAAGTTTATTTTATTAAGTATGCTTCAAAAAGTAGTATACTTCAAGTTTATTTTAAGTATGCTTCAAAAAGTAGTATACTTCAAGTTTATTTTATTAAGTATGCTTCAAAACGTACTAAATTGGCCCACTTTCTAGTATATAAAAGTTTAACTTTAAGTATAACCGTAGTAAACTTTGAGGACACAACTAGTTCACATCAATGTTTTTAGCTTGTACTACAATTATACTAAAAGAGATCTTATAGATACACTGATAGTTTACTAATTAAATACTTGTAGTAGCATTTTTAGTACACTTTGAAGTATAGTCTACTAGTTTTATACTGCAAGTATACTCTTTAAGTGAACTTCACATCATACTTTAAGTATACTACTATGTCCCTATTTAGGTATTAATTTGTATATATTTTATGAATATCTGAACATACAAAACATCAAAAGAAGGAACTGAGTATCTGCTTGTAAACAACAACATTTTATTCTAGCTTCATGCATTATTTTTTTAAACACTTGAATGCAAGTTTCATAAATAAAAAAAAAATAAACAACATTTTGAACAAAAAGCTGATATGAATATGATTCAGAATGATAATCAAACGTAGATGGAGTCGATCAACACCCCAAAGCTTGACAGTCATTATTATCTCTTCATTGGTGATATTATATTCATAACGTTACACAGTTTTGATGCTGTTTTATGTCTGATGATGTGTTTGATTACATGTGAAGCATCTGTTGTTTCAGTTTCTTCTTCACTTGTGTTTGTTATTAATTCTGTACAGTAGATGTGTACTAGCGCCCCCTACCGTATAACAATGACAACACAGAGCACAAGTATAGCTCACATATATTTAGACTTTTTCTAAGTATAAGTCAAGTACACTTAAATGTCATTTTAAGTGTATTTCTGAGAAGTACATAACAAGTAGACTAAAAGTATCTATTAACAAATCTGAAATCATGGGTTTATTGTACTAGATGGAAAGATTTTGGGAGTTACTTGGTCACCATGATCAGCTTCATGCAAAAGCAGCAATATGTGACCCTGGAGCACAAAACCAGTCATAAGTGTCAATTTTGAGAAATTGAGATTTATGCATCATCTGAAAGATGAATAAATAGCTTTCCATTGATGTATGGTTTGTTATGATAGGACAATATTTGAAAATCTGGAATCTGAGGGTGCAAAAAAATCTAAATATTGAGAAAATCATCTTTAAAGTTGTTCAAATGAAGTTCTTAGCAATGCATATTACTAATCAAAAATTAAGTTTTGATATATTTACGGTAGGAAATTTACAAAATATCTTCATGGAACATGATCTTAATATCCTAATGATTTTTGGCATAATAGAGAAATCTATAATTTTGACCCATACAATGTATTGTTGTCTATTGCTACAAATATACCTGTGTTACTTATGACTGCTTTTGTGCTCCAGGGTCACATATTTGAAATGCATTGACTTCATCAGGGACACAGAACACGAATGGCATATTTGCATTCGCTTATACGTAGATTGACAACGAGACGTAAGGATTGTCTCTTTTTTGGCCGCCTGCTCTCGTCTACATTCACGGCGAGTCGTTTGGCATCTCAAATGAGCCAAGAGTGATCCCCAAACATATCAGCGACACAGATCCGTTCTGTTTGTCACTGAGATGGGACTCAGCAAGGACTGCATGTCTTCTGGAGCAGCTTTGGACACATCAATCATATTGCTGCTGGGACTTTGTGGAAGCTGATGAAGGACCGTCTGTACAGTAAACACTCTCACTGCAGTGCCTAAAATCATCCTTCTTTGTCTTTCTCAAACCAACCCCTAAAACACACTCACACAATGACCAGTATTTGCTTTGTCTGGTTAATTGAATGATTTTGATGATGAACCTGAGCCAAACAATGGATTTAATGGACATTTCGGTACCACTTTATATTAGGTGGCCTTAACTACTATGTACTTACATTTAAATTAATAATTTGGTACAATGCACTTATTGTGTACATACATGTTTTTACATTGTACTTATATTTGTAAAAAAATACCTGCATGTAGTTACACCTGTAATTAATTTCTGTTATAATTACACTATTGATTGACTCCTCCCTTACACCTTAACCCACCCTTAAACCTACCCATACCACTTAACCTGTCCCTAACCTACCCGTATCCACCTCAATAGCAGCAGAAGTGTTTTGCAATACAATATGAACACAATAAGCACATTGTGCTTATTTTTTGATGTTGTAGTTAAGGCCAATTAATATAAAGTGTGACTGACATTTCTATTGTGACATCATGCATTGAACTACGTTGTGTTAAAGAGCTTTTCTGTAAATACGTTTTGTCATTTATGGATGAATTTTCACAATTGATAAGTAAACTGATTGTCTAAATGTCATGGTTTCCTTGCATTAGATCCTCTATTGACTCTGAGATTCTAGCAGCTCATTGAATCCTATAGAACTTAAATGCAATCCTAATTTTACTGATTTCACTTGATGATGTTGAAAAACATCTGGCCAGTCTGTTAACGAGCTGTGTTTGAAGTGTTGATGATCTAGCACATATTGGACATCAGCTGAAGAATCAGTGACGTTTATAGCAAAATAAACTGAGACTATGTTGGGAGATGGTGTGGATTACACAAAGTGCTCCTGTTTCACTTTATTTTCACATGAATGCAATTAAAGTATTACAGAGCATATTAAAACAATCTTCCTTCAGTGTTCTGGACAGACTGTCATGTCACGTGAAAGTAATGAAATCTGTGATCAATCACATGAGGTTTCTATACATCATTAATCAGTCACAATTGAATTAGCTGAACTTTGCTTTAAAATATTTAGTCTCATATCAAAATGTAGTGGGTTGAGTTTTGGTGAATTTGTTTTTATAAAACAATTTGTAAGCAAGATATTGTAATAAAGTATTATGTACTAAATATGTGACCCTGGACCAGTCTTAAGCCAAAAATACATTGTATGGGTCAAAATTATAAATTTTAATTTTATGCCAAAAAATCATTAGGATATTAAGTAAAGATCATGTTCCATGAAGATATTTTGTAAATTTCCTACCGTAAATATATCAAAGCTTAATTTTTGATTAGTAATATGCATTGCTAAGAACTTCATTTGAACAACTTTAAAGGTGATTTTCTCAATATTTAGATTTTTTTGCACCCTCAGATTCCAGATTTACAAATATTGTCCTATCATAACACACCATACATCAATGGAAAGCTATTTATTCAGCTTTCAGATGATGCATACATCTCAATTTAAAAAAATTGACCCTTATGACTGGTTTTGTGGTCTATGGTCACACATTTGACTGATACCAAACATGTAATTTATCTAATTTATACCAATAAATTAAGGTGTTTATTTATTGTGTTTAGGGTTTTTCTTCCCAGATTATTCTAAAATATTTAATATGGTAATAATGCCCAAACTAGAGTGTAAATTCAATGAAAAAACTAACAAAAACTCCTGAGCTTTTGTCCCTGCCAGCATCTATCTGGAGCATAAAAGCTGACGTGTAAAGCTGGCAAATAAAGGATGCTCACAATTGTTCAGCCAAAAGCTAACTTTACTGCTTTCACTTTCCAACAAGCTTCAAGGTTTATTAACATTAGTTGATGAATCAGGTATCGGCTAACCATAAAACAATACTTTTACAGCATTTATTAATGCTTTCCAGAACAGCTCTAGCATCCAATAAACAGTTTCTTATTCCCAGCTGTAGGCACACATCTGTACCTGTATTAATTTCTCACCTGTTTGGTAGATTCAGGTTAAAATAAACCAGAATTGTACATTTTCAATTGGTTCACAGCCAGTTTTAGACTGATTTCATTGGAACAAGTGGAAAAACATTTGAGGAGAGCATCGTGCTTTCAGTTTCAGTATAAAATATTTCTAGTTCAATTTTGTTTAAAACTATATTGGCCATAATGCAATAAAACTTGTATTATAAGTAAGATAAATATAAAAACATAACAGTATAAAATATAAAAAGCACACTCCAGACTTTTCATGATTGCAATTAAAATATATAATTTTTGCTTTTATTACTTGCTTTACTGGAAGGCAGTTCTTACATCTATTATTATTATTTAAAAGTAAAGCATAGATTTGGATCATTGTTATAAGTACAGTTTTCATTAAGGATAATTTTTCTTGCAATATTATTGTTTCCATGCATCTTCTCTGGTTTAGTCGTAGCATGCTTTACATTAAATTCTTACAAACTATTCATAAATTGTTACTTGCACAAAAGTAGTTTAATTATTAGTGTAAAATCTTAAACAAATAATAATAATAATAAAACAATTACTATATGACTTTTCTGAATGAAATCAGCTAAGCTGTTCATGAAAGATACAGCAAACAAATCCTGGGTTTATAACTTTTTTTAAATGTTTGGTCAAAATTGTATATTTATGTATAAGGAGAAGTTTTAGGTCTTCTAACTGTTTAACATTTATTTTAAGCCTTTTGGTTTCATTAAGTCAGTTTTCCAAACATATTTCATGCACTGTAAAAAAAAAAAAGTTGACCTAACTCAAAAAAAAAGGCGACCTATCACATTCAAATTGTTAAGTTAACTCAACTAGCAACAACAACTTAAAAACTTTAGTTCATCTAATGAATAAAAGTCAGTCTACTGAGTGATAAAAGATCTGTCAGAGCAACCAAAGATGTTTTAGCAATTAGCAATAATAATCTTTTTTTAACAATCCTCTTTCTTTTAGATTCTCGTTCATTTTCAAGTTTTCTACATAACATGGGTAGTATTTGTCTCTTAAAACTAAAGACAATCATTCATGCGAATGAACAAATGTATTAAACAAGTTGTAATGAGATGCAAATATACAGTACCTCAGCACACGATTCTCAAACATGGTGATCAACACATTTTAAATCAGTAAAGATATGCACTCTGATCCACATGACAGCTAACTGACAGTAACAACAACAGCAGCAACATAAATTAAGCCAGCAAAATGTAAAACAATTACAATATTTTAATAATATGCAATGCATGCTGGGAACTTGTGCAATGTTGTTCAATGTAAATTTTTTTGTTCAGATGACTGCAAACAAGCCTGCACTGACCCTTTACGGGCTTCCAGCGCAGGGCCCCTGAGAATTTGCTCATTGGCAAAACGTTGGCCCCTTAGCACTGGCCCTGCATGGGCAGCCCTCACTTAGCCTCCAGGAAGCCTAAGCGCTGTTTTATTGAAAATAATAATCACCGTTATGGAGGTAAGCGCTTAAAACATTTTATGTTACATTTTTACATTTTATGTTCAGCTTGAAAAAATTTATGTTAATCATTATTAAAATATTATCATAGTTTTACATTTTGCTGGCTTAATTTATGTTGCTGCTGTTGTTGTTACTGTCAGTTAGCTGTCATGTGGATCAGAGTGCATATCTTTACTGATTTAAAATGTGTTGATCACCATGTTTGAGAATCGTGTGCTGAGGTACTGCATATTTGCATCTCATTACAACTTGTTTAATACATTTGTTCATTCGCATGAATGATTGTCTTTAGTTTTAAGAGACAAATACTACCCATGTTATGTAGAAAACTTGAAAATGAACGAGAATCTAAAAGAAAGAGGATTGTTAAAAAAAGATTATTATTGCTAATTGCTAAAACATCTTTGGTTGCTCTGACAGATCTTTTATCACTCAGTAGACTGACTTTTATTCATTAGATGAACTAAAGTTTTTAAGTTGTTGTTGCTAGTTGAGTTAACTTAAAAATTTGAATGTGATAGGTTGCCTTATTTTTTTGAGTTAGGTCAACTTTTTTTTTACAGTGTGCCAACTACTCTTGTATTGTTACGGAGAGACAGAGTCGAGAGGCGTGCGGATCCATTTGCAAAGATATATTATTAAACATGCACTGTAGAAAAAAATCAGTAAAATTTACGGTAAAAAAACGGCAGCTGTGGTCGCCGGAATTCTACTGTAAACAATACGGCAACAGCATTTTAGGTTTTACGGTTTTAACTTAAATTTACAGTTAAATACCGTAATTTCATTAACTGATATAATGTTAATATACAACCTACTGAAGTACTGAAATCTGTATCTTTGTAATACACTGATAACCACCAAAAGCAGAGAGTCACATGATGAACCAAAGCAGCTTTTAAATAATAACATATATAGAAGAAGCACAGCGTCATTCACACAAACACTAATCACCATCATTAAACTGAAATATGCTATAAACATTAATTTAACAACATTAGATGTAACATACAACCCTAATAAACATAACTGATAAGAAAAAACTAAGAAACATAGTTATTTCAAAGAAAAAACATCAAATTCAAACAAAATTTGAAATGCAATGCAGATAATTCTGGGAATGTCAGTTTACGTTTTTTCCCTGTAAGTTTTACAGGAATTTACCGTTAACCATTTAACAGGTTTTTACTGTAGCATTTTCACAGTTTTTTACCGTTAAAATCACGGTCATTTTTTACAGTGTGGTCAACACAGGCAAAGGTCGGACAAATGGCAAACAGGTATATAGAGGGTGAGACAGAAGAGTACTCAAGTAAACAGGCATGGGTCGATCGATGGTGAACGTAACCCAAAGGAAGAGGCAAGAGAATAATCCACAGACAGACGATAATCCAGGCGCGGTACAAACAGAGTCCAAACGACAAGACGAGAGAGTAATCCAGGACAGGCAGGCGATCAGAAAACAGACAATCAGGCAAAACTATAAGTAACTAGACTAGTGATGTTGAGCTGGTTCAACCAACTGTCGAAGTCTGTCGAGGATTACCGAGGACTCAACAAGAACCGAATGAGCCTGATGCGAAAAGTTTCTTTATAACAAACAAAACGTAGGATACCGGCGATATGCTTTGTTTTACTAAAAAGCTGAGTTTTTATTAAAACATGGAAAAACCTGAGTTTTAGTATGGTTTATTTTGCATGCAGATCATATTTTAAGTGGTTTAACTTAAATCAATGAGTTTATCAGACTGGTATATTCTTTCTTTACTTATATGTAGAACATATCCGTGTTTGTGCATCAGTGTCTGTAATGTGTGCTAAACCTTTAGGAATCCTATCGTAGGCTAATCAATATTAGTCAGTCGTATCTGCCATAAAGGATCCGCAAATTAAACTGTGACCACAAACATTAACTTAAGTGAATGAAAGGCAATAATCAGCAATATGCGTTCACAAAAATAACTTTTTATTTGAATGTTTCAATACGTGTTGACACAAATGACTTGATTCGAATGTTTCATTGATGCAACATGGCACAGAGTTGTTAAATGCGTAGTGACATCATTGCTTTTTTTTGTTATCAACATTTTTTATTTTTCATACATAACATAACATCCAAAAAAAATAAAATTAACATAAAACAACAGACACATACTCAATATCTCAAAGTCCAGTCAAAGGGAGGGAGAGAGGGAAGGACAAGAAAAACACAAAAGTCACTCCTTTATACAATCACGTATATCAAAGAGAAAGCACTGCCAAGCATCAATGGTCGAAGGCCTGGCCCCATTGATTCGTGCTGTTGTACGTTCATAAGTCACTATTTGCAGGAGGCTACGGATCCAATATGTTTTTCCACACATGTGTGGTGTAAACCAGTTCTGGATTATTGTCTTATTCGCAGCTGTAGTGACATCATTGCTTGATAACGTCAGGAGCCGATGAATCGGCTTTTTGAACCGGTTCAATGAGTCGAACTGTCCGAAAAGAACAGGTTCGCGGAAGTGAATCGGACTTCGCATCACTACTAGGAACTAGACAAACCTCAGACAATAAACTGGCTCCGTAAAGTGCTATCACTAGGAGAGCGATAAACATAGACAATACTCGGCAGTTTGAGAAGGGTCTGAGTGGGTGTTATATAGTGTGTGTGTGATTGACTGCAGGTGAGTCCAATCAGTGCAATGGAACATGGGAAATGTAGTCCGGGGTGATGTGTAACAGTCTGTGTGGTGTGAGGGTCAATATAATGGAAGGGCGACCTCTGGTGGCAATCGGACCGGATTCGTGACATCTATGCTTTCACGTTTCTAGAAAAATGTGAAATGAGAAATTTTATTGCTAAGCAAGTGTTCTAAGCAAGTGTTTTGACAAATTTCACGAGAAGGTTATGAAATAGCCTCAATGTTAGCAGTAGACTGTGTGTACAGAAATGAGGATGTGTGGAGGAGAATCCGAGGGCTTTCAGAGGGTGAGATATGGACCCTCAACCCGTGTTTCTAAGTCAGTGCTATGCCACCTCTTGTCTAAGCAAAAGAGACTGGTCTTTACTCGCGCCATGGGCTTTCCCAGGCTGCCATTGTTCTCGGTCTCCAAGCGATAGGCCTTGCAATGTCACCAAGGAGATCGGGGACCTGCATGTTTGATTTTGGGTCAGGCGTGATAAAGAATGGCACAATGGGGCCTGGCATGTCCTGAAACTCCTCTGCCATTTACTAGACCATTCTTCCCCCTCTCGCATCCTTCACGGCCCTTATTATGAACACTTGCAAAGAGAGACTCACAGCGCTGGCAGAAGGCTGGGTAGACCACCACAATCATACAAACACATTTAGAGTGGACGGACCAACACATGTGATTGAAGAAGTCCAGAAGAAGTCTATTTAAGCACAGACTGTGGACTTTATAAGCGCAGCTCAGATCTTTCATAGCCTGTTTCCTCCAAAATTGTACTGGAGCTATTATAAGTGCAAAACGCTTAGACCTCAACCCAAACAATTTATAAAAATCACAAAGTTTCTCTAGTATCAGTATATCAATATCACATCACTACAGCAGATACCCTCTTCTGTATGCGTGCATTAAGTTTCCAACCAAAAGAGCACAATTATAGAAGTCTTTCTAATCATGATTTGGCCTTAGTTCATGCACTTAATGAGCAGATTTAAAAAGCTCCATTGAGTGCAATGTTAGGTGACTAAACCACAGTTAACATCATTGTTACTGTCATATAAATTCAAACCTGTCACAGGGCAGGTATTGTTTTAATTAGCTGTTTTTTCATGCACATTTTTATTTTCTGAAATAATACACAAATGCATTTCAGTGATCAAAATGCATCAATAATGTTTAAGAAGTGTCCATTTGTCTCTCATAAACAGTGTGAGAGATGCATTTAGGTTGCATATAATGGCCTTGCACTCCATTGTGCTCCAAGGCTCTCGGTAATTTACAAACACTTTTCATGCTACTTAGATTACAGTGCTTTTGGGAAACGTTCCACAGCGATTATGTGCTACTTACATTTGTGTAACATTCAGCTTAGTGTTTTGGGAAATCCAGCCCTTGTTATTGTCAATTCACAAATATGACGTTTGGATAATACTGTATTTTATTTAGGACGGCCAGAGATAAGTTTTCCCGTTCATGCATCAGCTGAACGTGTGCTGGCACAGTGGAGGCAGTTTTATAATTAGCTTTTTTAATGAGTGATCATTGTGTTAGGAAATATAGTTTCTATGCTATATTTACACTTCAACTCTAAACCTGAAACCCAATACTAACCCTAATCAAATCTTTAGCCAAACAAAGAAACGTATACAGGAGGCTTCCTGGAGGAACATTTTTTAACAGGCTCCATTATTACTTTCTAACAAAACTGTAAAAAAGAGTTTAATAATGAAATGCTTTAACTTGACAAAAAATTTCAAAAGAGAGAAAACACAGAGGAATCAGGAAGAGTTGAGTCTTGTGTTTTATTCACAAGAGGTTCATGTGAGACCAGCAAGTAGCTTAGAAGAATCATGTTTTGTTCATGTCAAAATCATAGTCTTTTAACTGCAATTTCTATTTTTAAATCTGATGTGTGAACAGTGTGACATCTGTGTGGAATATGTTGGTCTGTGGATGGCTGCTCTATTCGTTTTGGATTTGTTACAAAAACGTGTGATCCAGAAAAACATCCTGCCATCAAAGTATTACAGTGGAGAGGTTTTAAATTCTCTACTCCGTTATGTACAGAAAATATGCTCTTTGAGTTACTCCCTATGTGAAATCAAGCTCTTTTACAGATGTTACTTATGTGCACAAACCAGGTCAGAATAAATGACTTTTATGGACATACTGTACAGATGGTTACAGTCAGTATCATTTTCTGTGAGTCTTTAGACTTGCTAACTAGCCTAAAGTCAGATATGTTTAATGGTGTGTAATAAGTGTAGTAGTGCAATACCATAACGTTTCTATGTAAAATGTTGCAGTCCTAGAACAGAACCTTGGGGGATACCATGCAGTATGTGACCCTTGTTTGCCCAAATAATAATAATTATTATTTTTTGCTAATGAGACTTAAATGTGTGTTAATAAATGTCAGATCTTGTTTATTGCTGCAGACATTTGTGTTAATATCTGCATCAACCATGTTTCATTCAGGCAAATCATTTTTAAACTATGATCTGATTAAACTGCAGCTAAATTTGGTCAAGAGCAGCTAACGCCTATGTGCTGTTTATGAGTGGGGCTTTCTGAGATATGCTTTACCCCACTAACATGGAGGGGAAATAAAATAAAAATGGGTATCTTTTAAACTGATATGACTAACCTGTCTAACTTGAGCAAATTCAGTACTTATTTCATCCTCAAAACACTCACTATATCTAACTGGTACCTTATAAGCACGATGTTTGTACTGTCTCACATAGTGAACTTGATGTACAATCACGTCTTCCACTAGTGTTCACATCCTGGTTAAATCCATATAGTAATTTTAAATTTGAGATCAATTGACCACAAGTGCCCCCTATGTGCCCTCAGTGCACACCGAGTGCTCTCAGAAGCCAGTTAATTAGATTAGAATTTACTAGATTGAGAAAATGCTTTCCAGTTAATGCATGATATGCATCAGATGATTAGTAAAAACCAACATGAAGCTCAACCGTTCTTGTTTGACACATGAAAACAAACCTCGTTGGTATATATGTTTGCACTTATTATTTAATGAGTTGTACTGTATGTAAGTGTGTTGATCAATGTTTAAATGTGAATAAAAGCCATAATTAAATTTGTTCCTCATATAAAATAATGGTCTCTTCTGAAGACTTTGTTGATTGCCTAGGAATTCAAATTATGGACGTAAATGATTAGAGAATATTAAATATCTTCATTTGTGAGCTGAAGATGAATGAAAGTCTCATGGGTTTGGAATAATGTGAAGGTGAATAAATGATGAAACGATTTCATTTTTGGCTGAACCGTTCCCATAAGTATATTCTGGCCAACTGCAAAGGAAGTCAAAACCCATCATTGATCCTGCAAACGTAAGTGACATTCAGAGAAGTGGAGTCGCAGTGGCAACGTGGTTTTTTGAGTTTCTGTCGCTCATCTACACTGAGAGGCGCATGAAGCTTCTGTTAATAAATAAACTGCATTTGGAAATGAGAGCAGCTCTCTGTAGATTTGCTTTGAGAATGGCTAATCTAGGGCTGCATCAGTGGATGCTGGAGAAATCATAGAATTTGAGGTGATTTTACACCAGAATTATTGATCTCTTATTTCCCGTCCCACTGTTGATGTTATGTTTTCATCTGTGCACAGCACTCGCCTCATAAATGCAAATAAGTAGGCAACCAAGTAGAGAAATTACTGGCATCACAATTATTAAAAAATCCCTGTATGAGTCATTGCATATTTAGGAGTGTGTTCAGTAATGACCATTTCACTGCAGTCTCCCCTGTGTAAACACATAAGAGATTCTGCCCTACTTCTGAAGTGTTAAAGAGAGGACAAGGACATGATCCTAATGTTCCACTTCCACTTCTCTGAAAGTCTTTACAGACTTAACCTTGATCAAACTGCCAGCATGCTCCAGTGTTATTAATTACACAGAAAGGGGAGTCTTTAAATATTTAGAGACTCTGTTTGGAGTATTAGGAGGAGGAATTCCAGCGAGACACAACAGCCAGATGACAAAAGAGAATCGTGAATGTTGCTGTCATGCTTGGGCTGATACACGTCTGGCTTACACACACGAGTCCAAACTGAGACTGTTAAAGCCGTTGATGGTGTTTATCATGTGACTGTCTATCTGATGCTATCCAGATACTCAGCTTTGCCCTGTAGGAAGCAGAGCTCACATGATGGGATTGCATTATCATTGACTTTTTATGTAATTGTATGGTGGTTTTCAGTTTAGTAGTGCTCGAATGCTGTTATTTCTGCTTTTTCACTAATGGCACCTTCTATTGTCTGAGCTGTACTTCACACACCATCCATTTGACCATTTTCAACATAAAACAGCCTAATTCATATTCAGAAAGTAGTACAGCGTGGGCACAATTAACAGTTCAAAAGAGACGAGAAACAAAGAGTCTGTGAAGTGTGTGTTGGTGCATTAACCTCTATGCCTTCATATGCTCATGTGAGTGTAAGTGTGTGTGTGTGTGTGTGTGTTAATGAGAGTCGGTCATCAAGGATGACAAACACATTCTCAAAATGTCACCATGTCTACCCTCCAATTATTCCATTTTACTGATCCCATGCTGCTGCTCAGTAACCCATTGCCTTGTCGCCCTTTCATTTGCCTTTGCAAACATCGAAAGCTAAAGAGGAAAAAGCCAAATCCATGTGCAAATATTAGCCAAGCGACACAAAGACATTCCAGAGCGTCTTGTTGTCCTCTCGCTCCCTGACTCATCTTTAACCCCTCTCAACAACTCCTTCCTTCTGCAGTCATTCTCATAGAGCTGGTTTTTCTGTCTTGCATGTGTAGCACGGTTACCTTATTTAAACCTGCACATCTGTAAAACAACACACCATCTGAAAACACTATACTATTCTAAATGATAGGACATCTGAAAAGCAAAACCGCAACCCAGGCTCATTGGAAAAAACATTTCTTGCACATTTCGCAACTCTTTCAAAGTGAAATGTCTAGTGAGTGATGCTTAAAGCATGTTCAGTTTTATCAGAAACAGATAAACATGTTTTGTTTGGTTGTTGTACATATCCCACCAGTTCAGAAATGTTTAGTATGCGGCTCTAAATAGTCGCGTTTAAAAATAACTTAGCACCTACACTAAATCCTATACTTTATCTAACTTACAGTGTTAGTAAAAGCAGACGTGAGATAAAAACATGTTTTCTGAATCAACCATGTCATTTTAGCTTGCTTCTGCTTGAGCGTTTTCACAGGACTCAAACCAGAGCGCTTCACATTACAAGTGCAATACTGTACCGGGTGCGCGACAGAGCAAGTTTACTATGTCAGAAAAACCAGATGGAGCTGATTATATGATGCAAACATTAAAACGTACTAGTTCAAAATATATTAGTTGTCACAAAACAAAACAACCATCAGAGGGTAGTGTTGTCAAACGTACCGAAAAGTAGTAACTAGCTAGCATTTTAAGCGCTGTTGATCGGATTCTTAAACACTTCTGATTGAGTTGAGCATTTGAAAGCTGTGTCTATCAGCGGATCCATCTATGAGCAGATACAGTGCCCTCCACTAATATTGGCACCCTTGATAAATATGAGCAAAGGCAGCTGTGAAAATAAATCTGCATTGTTTATCCTTTTGATCTTTCACTCAATAAATTCACAAAATTCTAACCTATCATTGAAGTAAAACAATTGAAAGTGGGGAGAAAATCTCATGATGAAATAAATGTTTTTCTCCAATGAATGTTGGCCACAATTATTGGCACCCCTAGAAATTCTTATGAGTAAAATATCTCTGAAGTATATTCCCATTCATATTTACATGTTTTAGCACACCAGGGTGACTAGGAGCATGAAATTGTCCAGCCATGACTTTCTGTTCCACAGGATTATAAATATGAGGAACACAAAGACCAAATTCCCTTAATCATCCATCACAATGAGAAAAACCAAAGAATATATTTCTGATGTGAAGAACAAGATTGTTGAGCATCACAAAATAGAAAGTGGCTGTAAGAAAAGAGTTAAAACATTGAAAATCCCCATTTCCACCATCAGGGTAATAATTAAGAGGTTCCAATCAACTAAAGATGTTACGAATCTGCCTGAAAGAGGACGTGTGTCTATATCGTCCTAATGCACGGTGAGGAGGAGAGTTTGAGTGGCCAAAGACTCTCCAAGGATCACAGCTGGAGAATTGTAGAGATTAGTTGAGTCTTGGGGTCAGAAACCTAAAAAAAATATATCAAACATCCCCTAAATCACCACATGTTGTTCGGAAGGGTTTCAAGAAAAATTCTCCTCACTCATCCAAAAACAAACTCCAGCAAATTCAGTTGTCAGACACGACTGGAACTTCAAATGGCACTGGCTTCTATTATACTCTATTTAGTACAAACAGGGATAAAAAAAGTACCCATGTCCACGGTTAAATATACTGCTGGATCTTTAATGTTGTGGGCCTGTTTTTCTGCTGGAGGTCCTGAACATCTTGTTCAGATACATGGCATCATGGATTCTATCAAATACCAACAGATAAAAAATCAAAACCTGACTGACTCTGTTAGAAATCTTATAATGGGCCGTGTTTGGATCTTCCACTAGGACAACAATCCAAAACAAACATCAAAATAAACACAAAAATGGGTCACTGAGCACAAAATGAATCTTTTACCATTGCTGTCTCTGTCCTCTGACCTGAACCCTACAGAAAATGAGTGAGGTGAACTGAAGAGAAGAAGCACCGTCATGGAGCTGTGAATCTGAAGGATCTGGAGAGATTCTGTATGAAGAAATGGTCTCTGATCTCTTGTCAGGTGTTCTCCAAACTCTTCAGGCATTATAGGAGAAAACTCAGAGCTGTTGTGCTGGGAAAAGGACGTTGCAATAATTGGGTGCCAATAATTGTGGCCAACATGAAATAGTGAAAGCATTTATTTCACAATGAGATTTTCTCCCCACTTTCAATTGTTTTACTTCAATGATAGGTTGGAATTTTGTGAATTTTTTGAATGAAAGATAAAAAGGATAAACAATGCAGATTTATTTTCACAGCTGCCTTTGGTCATATTTACCAAGGGTGCCAATATTAGTGGAGGACACTGTATATTAGGGATCTGCTGATAGACGCAGCTTTCAAATGCTCTTGTGTGTATCTGTGTGAGTGCTCAGTGAAAAGCATGAAGCGATGATCATTGGAGCCAATCACAGACAGAGCGCGAGAACACAATGGCCAATCAGAGGTGTTTAAGAATCCGCTCAAAATGCTAGCAGGAAATGTAATTCGTACAGTAACATAAGATTTTTATAAAAAAATATAAGCATGGAAGGTCACCCCTAAACCTAACCATCAGTGGGTGTAAGCAGATCATACAAATGAGATTGTAAGAATTCACGCGAATTAGCCACCAATTTGCCAAAACGTAAAATAGTTATGAATTGTCAAAGTGTGTTGCATAGTATTGCGCAAGGAACACATGAAAATCAATCTCTCTGGGCTCCTTTGATCAGCTCCATCACCTAGTGTGGGTGGGGGTCCCGATTCTGTCCGGCTGTGGTTTTTGTTGTTGGCGTGGGGTGGCAATATGGGCCTGGGGCATCTGGGGGTTCCCTGGGGATGGGTTTCTTGGGGGGTTCGGCGCTGGGGCTGCGGCCTTGGCCTGGATGGGGTATTGGTGACTCTTGGATGCTGTTTCTCTGGCGGCGGCATGCGGCGCTGCTGGGGATGCCTGTGCCGGCGGACGTAGGTTGCCAGCCTGGCGGCCGCACTGTTCCGGGGTTGGTCCGGGGGGGGGGTTTGGGGATCTGGGGACGCTCTGCCTCCGGCTTGGGGTTACGGCTGGGCCTGGGGGGCTTGGGTCCTGGTTGGTGTGCCGCCGGGAGTATGGGTTGGTGCATGCGCTTGGGCCCGGCTCTGGTGTGGGGGTCTTCGATGCATCGGTGCCTCCGCAGGGGGGGGGGGGGGTCCAATAGAGGCGGGGTATACGGGCTTTACCTGGGTGTCTTATTGTCTTATGTAGTTTGGGAACTGACTGGATGATGGGGTGGGGTAGTTTTTCCTCTGCTGTGGGGTCTGGTGGGCCGCCCCGGGCTGCCATGGGCCCTGGTCTGGATGGGCCTGGGCCCCCCGCCCTGGGCAGATTTGGGGTAACGGGGGTGCCTATGGGGGTCAGCGGTGGAGCTGGCTCCAGAGGGGGGGGTATTTTGCCCCCTCTGATGTTTTCCTCCCCATCCCTAAGGCTTCACTTCTCCCGCTCCATCACACCAACACATAGGTAGGGTTTTGAGGTGCGGGTGAGTCGCTGGGATGCGGGGGAGGTGGTACTCCTCTGTCTCCTCGTGGCCGCCTGCATCTCAATTACACATTACAGCTTAGACATTCTCATTACTTACTGTCACATGACACATACATATAGGGCCTTGGGGGTGGGCACACTGAATGGCATCCGGAGGGCGGTCTGTTCATTCAGCCTTCCCTCTGGTGCCAGTGCCCACTTCTCAATTTTAAGTTGCACATAGACATTGAGGGCTCTAGGGAGGGGACGAGCTGACACAAGCTTGTGGAGGGTGCCCCTCCCCTGTTTTAAAGCACCCCTGTTTTAAAGCACCTTAGAACAACACACACCAACACTACATTTGAGCGGGTGGGGTGAAGCATGGGGTCGTCTTTTTTTTTTTTTTTTTTTTTTTTTCTCACACCCCTGTTCTCTGTTCTCTGTCTGGGGCCGGGGGCTGTGAGGATGAGCTGGCCGCCCGGTCGGGGTCTGGGCTGTTGATTTTCTCTGCTGCTGCGGGGACCGGGGTGGTCTTCCTGTCCCCACGCCGGAGCGAAGGGGGTTTAGCTCCGGGATCGGGCGCTGGCTACCCCTCTGGGGGTGGTGGTGCCTGGACCTAGGAGTATAGAGTGCATATGGGGAGTGTGAGTGTGGGTACCTTGTCCATTTTTGTGTGTCTACATGTGGGGCGAAGGTGTGAATATTCGTTTGCGTGCATGAGGGTGGGAACATATGCTTGTGTATATGTGTGCTTGTCGTCTACGTCTATGTGTCAGGTCGGGCCTTAGACTCCGCCTCACTCATCATCTTAGTCGACCCCCACCCCACCACCATGCCCTGCTGGTGGAGGATGCCGCCGGTGCGTTGGTGATTTCTCGCGCCGGGGCAGGATGCTCGGGCGAGCGCCGGCCCGCTCTCGGCGGTCGATTGGCGGGGCCTGGCCCTACTGGCCTTGCTGGGCCCCGATTGTGGGGTGGGGGGCCTTTGGGTCTCCGGGCCCAGGGCCCGGTCCGCCCTGGTGTGGTCGGCTGCCGGTGGAGCCTGCGGGCTTGCCGCCACGGCACCCTGGGGCGCCTACACTGTGGCTGTCGGAGGTCCCGCCTTCGGGCTCTCCTCTGCCCTTTTTTTGGGTGGAGGCCGCGGTTGTCCCTGCGGTGGTTCTCCTGGGGGTCCCGTGCCCTGGGGGGCCTCCGGATGTTTGGGGCCCGGGTCTTTTCCGTGCCTGCTTCATGCCTTGCGGGATGGGGCTGTTGTTCCCCACACACACTATTAAACATTTACATGGAGGAACCTTATGAACACAAGCGCGCTCACACACACAGGTGTACACTCAAGCATTCACATTGGTGTAAAAACAGGTGCTCACAGACACACATTGTCTTGATCTGCTGTTGCTTCAAAACTTATTTTGTAATATTAGTTATGTGTGCTGCTCAATAACATTTAACATTTAGAATTTATTGTGATTTATACAGATGTTGGTTGTTGCTGCAGTCTCTTTGATGTTGTGTCTTCGGTTGTTTTCTCTTTTTGTCAGCAGGTATTGAAGCAAATTGTCTGGGTTTTTTTTTTTTTTTTTTTTTTTTCTCTCTCTCTATATCTATCCCCCATTCTCCTTTTTTCTCTCTCTCTCTTCCCCTTCTTTGTTGACTTTCCCCACAACCTTTTTTTTTTTTTTTTTTTTTTTTTTTTTCCTTCTTTCTCTCTCGTTTTCTCTGTTCCCTGGTCTTGTCTGTCACAGTGTGGTTAAGTAAAAGGGTATATAAAATTTAATTAATTAATTAATATAAAAAAAAAAAAAAATATATATATATATATATATATATATATATATATATATATATATAAAAATAAAAAAAATAATAAAAATAAATAAATAAATAAATTAATAAATATATTTAATAAAAAAAAAAAAAGAAAAAAGGCTGTGAATGATGATAGTATAGCCATGCATATGTACTGTCATGTGTTATCTGTGCTACTGACAGGCCAAAAAAAAAAAAAAAAAAAAAAAAAAAAAAAAAAAAAAAAAAAAAAAAAAAAAAAAAAAAAAAAAAAAAAAAAAAAAAAAAAAAAAAAAAGGAACACATGAAAATAAGTCATTAATCAAAAATCTGACTCATTTGTGTGAAAAGGAATAGAAGTTGTTCATATCAGTTGGAAACTGCAGTGAATTGTCTGTATAGGTACGTGAATGGAGCACATTTTACCAATGAGTCTAGCTTGTCTAAATATCATTGTAAGTTCTGACAGTGAAACAATGAGATGAGCAAAAGTACACAGACGCATCCAGTCTCTGGAAGGAGGACTCGACTCACAACACAGCTACACAGAGATAATTACTCTGAAGAAATGTCCAACCTAGGCCTAAGAACGCAGGAGCGCCGCTGCCATTGTGCAGCCGATGCGTAACCCTGATCAAACCCTGGCCGGTCCTCTTTATTTAGTCTCTCACCCTTGGCCTCGGGTCTAAATGCCGTTCCCATCGCTGTCACGGGCTGAAGATGGATTGGTCAGCCTGGACCCCCTGGAGCTGTGTTTGCCTGAGGAAGTCCTGAGGTGAAGAGGTCGGCGGGGGGCGCAGATGATGTCCACGCTTTATTGAGAGCTCTTGCTGCCTATTCACACACCAGCGCTGACTTTCCAAAGAGGGAAGGTTGTAAATGCCTAGAAGAAAACAAAGATCCCCGATGGCAGGGCGCTCCGTGGGATTGGATTGTATTGATTGTGTTGTGAGCCGAACCCCTGCAGACACGAGCTGTGATTGTCCTTCTCTCTGATGAGGCCTTGAAATCACAATCATTTATTGGTTTGAAAATGGCAGGATTTAACATTACTGTTTGTGCAAAATTGAGAAATTTCCCCAGGTCCATGATGGCGGAAATTACATGTAGTTTCATGTTTAGAGGGAGAAACATGTGTATGGTGATCGTGTTTTCACAGTCATTGTCCCTAATTGCATTTTTACAGACACAAATGATTGAAGTCGGTTCTTTTTCTTGCAGAAATTGCCAACAGGACAGTCTTTTCTCCTATCTGGCATTTTTAAGAGAGCACTCTGTCTATATATATATATATATATATACAGGCTCTATTTATTTCCTCTCTGTTTTAAAGTTTCCTATGTTGAAGCCTCTGGGCTGTTTTAAACATATCGTGAATCTGGGAGAAACGTGGCAGAGAATGACCTTTCTCTGGGTTTCTGTGGGAGTTTGGAAGTATGAAAACATTAGCATTGGTGAAAAAAGACACGAGATGTGTGTAAGAGTCC
>CM041801.1:35828578-35848578 GCA_023376895.1 Aspiorhynchus laticeps
TACTGAAATCTGTATCTTTGTAATACACTGATAACCACCAAAAGCAGGAGGTGATGAGAGTCACATGATGAACCAAAGCAGCTTTTAAATAATAACATATATAGAAGAAGCACAGCGTCATTCACACAAACACTAATCACCATCATTAAACTGAAATATGCTATAAACATTAATTTAACAACATTAGATGTAACATACAACCCTAATAAACAAAAGTTATTTAAAAGAAAAAACATAAAATTCAAACAAAATTTGAAATGCAACAAATTCTGGGAAATTCAGTTTAAGGTATTTCACTGTAAATTGTACAGAAACTTACCGTTAACCATTTAACAGGTTTTTACTGTAGCATTTTCACGGTTTTTAACCGTTAAATTTTTTTTACAGTGTAGCTAAACTGAGACGTGTATTTCTGATTTTCTCAGTATTTTATTGTACTTTTTATGCTCGTGATATTCCATGCCGTTTTCAGCTTGACAAAAAGTTGCATTTAAAAATGATGCTAGACTCAAAAGCATGAGTTTTTGAGATAACGTGATAACACAAAACTAATCTAATTGCATTGCTCTCCAGGAGAAACAGATGAGATGTTAATAGGATTTGATTTGTTTGAGACTTGAATTATGCAGAATAATACATACTGTGCAAATCTTGACATGCTGAAAGCCTAGAGAGATGTTTATTTAATAAAAAATATGGTAATTAAGATAATTATTCACTGAGTGATCACTTAGTAATGCAGGGTTAGTGGTTTAAATATTTCCACATGTGCTATCATAACCAAATTTAGGGTATTTACTAGTTGCCATAGCAACACTATATAGAAAAAAAAGTGCGCCAAAATTCAAAATTCTTTAGAAGATATCACTGAACATTTATTTTTACTATAGCAAAAGTACATTTCTGGCTGAAGTAAATTTTTCGGTAAGACGTTCTATAAGCCCATATTTATAATACATTATGAGGGTATTCTTAATTAATGCATAATGCATTATAAAAAGCCTTATAATATGTTATATCATCTTATAAACAATCATAACAACAATTATAATGCTTACGCATTTGTGGTTATAACTTTTAAGATTATGATTATTTATAACGAACACCGTATTAAATCTACTTTTACATTAATAATGGTCTATATATCTTGATATTGTTTATTTAAGATCTGCGTATATCTTACTACATTTTGAGAGTTCCCTGTGAGGCTAATATTAATTATGATGTGAGCTAGTTAATTATTTCAACTGAAAAAAAAATGCAATGTTTATCTGTTGGGGTAAACGATATTACAATAAATATATTACAATAAAAATAGTTCAAAGCAAATGTGTCATATTACACATTCATCTGATCTGATATCTGGCTGTTTGAGAAAAAAATATTACTATTATTATTATTAATGTACTTATAAGTGGTCTTTGATTGCTTTAAGTAAAGAAAGATGGCAAGATATAAATACATTATAACTATGAGAAATATAATCCATTGTAACTTAAGTGGATGCAATGTGTTAAAAGCTATAAACTATATATATATATATATAAATATCTATAACTATAAATATAATATAAGTAAATATTATAATACATTAAAACTGTTCTTATGAATATTCAAAAAATGATATAACATATTATAAGGGTTTTTATAATGCATTATGCATTCATTATAATGAAAAAATTCCCTTATAATGTATTACAAATATGGGCTTCATAGAAAGTGTTACCAATTTTTCATCTCAGTTTTTAGGATTAATTTAAAACGAGGCAAATCTGTTATTATTTTAATCTCCAATCTGTTATTCATCAGTTTTTTAATGCTTCGTTAACTAGCAGAAGACACTAACCGGTTTTAAATCCCGCTGTTATTAAACTATGCCATTAGCGATGTCATTTACACTAATTACTTTTATGAATCATAACGAGAAACGGGAATAAAGACTGACAGTTGTTCAGAAATTGTTTAAAAAATGTGAAGCATTTTGCCATGTTTTATTTGAAAAAGTTAATTTTATTTTATTGGCAAAATATTTTAGTTTGTGCTGTGTTGTGTTATGTGTGGAAAAATAAAAAAAATGTTGATAACAAAAAAAATATTTTAGTTTGTCTTGCATATGTATATTTTTTTTTTCATGAGATCAGATAACATTATAAGCAGACATATGGTGATGTTACAATGTACCCCACCTACGGGGCATGTTGTCACATTTCACTTCCAGTCTTTTGAGGTAAATACGGAAAAACATATACACTGTACTTATGAAACAAAGCAGCATATTTGTACTAGACAAGTGTGAAATTAATGTGGATGAAAAATGATACTCACGTGGATTTACACAAGTGAAGTTATTAACGTAATTTCTGGAGGAGTACGCCCATCTAATCTTCCAATTTACATCCAAGTATAAAGACAGCCTCTTACCACTTCCGTTGTTTGTTCTTTCGGCATCCCTCCTCCTCCTCATCTCCTTTATGCATATTTATTTGTTTATTCATTTGTCTGTCCTGCTGTCTATCTATCTATCTATCTATCTTTATGTCTATGGGGGGGCTATCGGAGCTCGCGTAGAATGGTCTCTCTGAGCCCTCCATTGCAGACATCAAGCCAAATCTGTTTACCATTAATGCTAAGATTATATGGGCACATGAACTCGTGAAACTGAGAACGTCTAAACGTGTGAGGTTGTGCCTAAGCCAAGTGAAATCTGTGAAAGTGAATCTTGCTTCAGATCTAGCGTAGCATCAGGTGTCCATTCAGGAGGAACGGCAGGACTTCAACCAAAAGTTTGAGTCTTGTCATGTGAACTCATACATTCACCACTGATGTGCAGTTTCTTGGTAAATTTAGTTTTTTGGTATGTCCTGTTTAAATGGGTCATCTGTGGCAGTTTGTTGACCACTGATGGACTTTAGGCAGAAGTCTCCATTGACACCAACTATTTTAGATGTGTTCAGCTGTAAGACACTAATTGCTTTGTTTACTTTCAACTAATTAGTTGTCTTCAATAACTAGTGATGCCACGTGCTTATTGAAGCATTGTGACTGTGAGAAATGTGCTTTAAGTAAATCTATTCCTGAACATAAGTCTCTTTGACCCTCATATTTACTGAAAAGTGGAGAATTTGTGGTATTAGTTCTTTCAACTGCTTTTTCAACTTTGCCTCTCTTTTTCAAAACTTTACACACAAATCCAAGAATTGCACACAAAATGCAAAATACCTCACATCTCTTGCAAAACTAAGCACTGCATTCAAAATATCACAAACACGTCTCAAAAGCAAACATTTGCAAACACCTTTGCCACAATATTAATTTCTGTTATATTTGTGTGTGTTGCATAGAAAACTGTGTGTTGTGTTTTGCAAAAAGTGTTTTGTGAAAGACAAAGGCTGATAATTGATAATTATAACTACTATGAACTACTGTATACAGGTTCATAATTAATGTGAATTATGCATAATGTATAATTATTTCTAAAATGAAGATCATGGTAACCCAGTCTAGTAATGACTCAAGAATGATCAAATCCTTCTAAAGGAGCTATTAATTACTTGGATCAGTTTCTAAAGTGAAAAGCTTCATAACTCTAATATTGACTGACGTCATTGTAAGCTTTTGAGATATATGTAAGGTTTTGGATATTAATGACTCAAGTGTTACTACATACCTCTGAAGAAACTACTAATTACTTGGATCAGTAATCTAAAGTGAAGATCATAGTAACCCACTAGTGATTATTTAAGTGTAATTACTAAACAAAACCTTACAAAAACCTCAAAAGCTTACATTGACTTCAGTAATTACTAGAGAGTCATCATGTTATTCACTTTAGAAACTGATCCAATAATTAGTAACTCCTTCTGAAGAATTTGGTAATACTTGAGTCACTACTAGACTGGGTTACCACGATCTTCATTTTAGAATTAATTATTCATTATGTATTATTCATATTAATTATGAACCTGTATACCGTAGTTCTTAGTAGCTCTTAGGGAGGTATGAAAAAATAATAGTTACTGATTAGCTAATAGTGAACTACCACATTCGACTAAGCATTATTACTTACTAATTCATTAGTTACTAGTAGTTACTAGAGTGCTACTATTGTGTTACTCATGTGTTCTTGTGTAGTTACACATTAATGATGGAACAGTATTCTAAAGTGTTACCGAGAATTCCCTGCCTGGGCATCATCACCTAATAATTAGTTATCTTATCAGGAGATTTCATCGCTCTAGCATGTGTTACTCTACTTCTCTTGAATGTCTTTGAGCTTTCCTTCTACTGTAGTATCCCAGAATGCACTTTCATGGCAGAAGAAGCCTGCAAACATCTGCAGATAGTGAGAAGCTGCATGATCCTTGAGGACAAGCGCTCTGTCTTTAGTATACGACTGCTGCGGTTGGGTTCATTAAACAGCAGCTTTGTCACAAAGACCTTCCCGCGTTTTCTGCAAGTCCCAAAGCGACTCCCGGCTGGGTTTGGATCGATACCAAACTCCATAAAACCATGCATGCGATGTGTGCGGCCTGTTTGTCATGCATTTCGGCATAAACAACGCTCCTGCTTTGAGATGTTTAGTTTGGCTGGTGCACAACAGCATTCAAATAAAGCAGGGAATGGGGAGAGAGTACAATTAGTATTGCATTATTTATTTTTTTCAAATTAAATAAAAATTCCAAAATCAGTATTTAGCTTGAAGCACTGCAGTTTAAATGTAGATGAATGCTCCTTGTGAGTTTTTGCATCTGTATATTTTTCCTTTGATACAAGGTTAATTTTGACTTGTTTTTCTCAGGAAAAGCAGATTAGACGTGACAATGAGTGCGTTTACATGCACCCTCTTAATGTGATTATAATGAGATTTCGACAATATTGCGATTAAACTTTACCTCATGTAAACGCAATACTTCGATCTAAATAATGCGATTAAGCTCATAATCGCAGCAAGCATAATCGTATTAACACAGCTGATTTTAATCGAAATATACATGCATGTAAACACCTTAATCGCAGTATTGCCGCTCTGACCAATGTGCGCATGCGCTTGTGACATACATGAATGACGTGATGCGCACCTTATATAATACGCAGATTAGAAACGATGGCGGGGAAGAAAGCATTGCATTTCTGGGGAGAAAAACAACTCGCTGTCACCTGTCCCTTACCCTCATCCAGAAACGGCGAGTAGGACTTGACAGCTGCGTAAGCAAACAAATTCCATCATATTTCTATGGCGCCGAAACAGCATGGAATACAACCATACAAAAGTTAGATGTAATTAGATGTATTAGATGTAAAATAAATTAAAACAGCGGCCAGTAACACACCTGCTCTTTCTGAGTCCATCATTTGTGCTGTGCAGTGGGGTATGTGAATAATGGCAGTATATGGCGAATAATAAGAATATAGAAATTGCATTTAAACGGGAGTAAGAGCTTTGCTCATGACATGTAAACATCAAAATGCGATTAAGTCCTTACTACTAAATAATCGCATTATTTGTGCGCATGTAAACGTAGTCATTGACTGCAGTGATATCTTTGTCGTTGTTCGTTTCTGTCGCACATCTGGCCCAGTGTGCATCAAACTGACTGAACCGCCGAACATCACATATTGTCAGAATTATGGACCTTTCTGTGTTGTGTTTTGCTCCCCATGTGCTCCGTGACCCAGTTTCTGTCTCCCGTTGATTGTTGATTTGATTCCAGGTGTGTCTCCTTTCGTCCCTCGTTATCCTGTCTTTAAAAGCCCCAGTCCGTTCAGTTAGTGTTTGTCAGGTCTCTTACGTCATGTGTCTCTCCTGGTTCCAAGTGTGGATGTACCCTGTGTGTGGATTCTATTAAAGACTGTTTCGTGTATTCCTCGTCTCCCTCGTTCCTCCCAGCATGGTTCGTGACACATGTCACAATTTGCACAATGCTTATTTTCTTTTTTGGTATTCTTGGGTTTGTTTAGTTAAGAACTTGTCCTTTTTTAGACGCGTGTGCATTTTTATATTTCAGAATAGCGAATAGCAAGGCTCTCAGAGGGCTAAACCTTGCGTATGAGCATGAAGGGCGTAAATGGTGATGAAGAAAGCTCAGCAAGGCTTTCATTGTTGGTCTGAATCTTGAGGGAATGAAAGCTATTTGCGTTGTCTCTGTGGTTACTGGACTTCGTTGGGAAGCTTCCAGACGATTCCCAGCTCGGTTTGTGCTCCCTCGGGAAGACTTCTTAACTCAGTGATAATGGCATCAGGAGCAGCAAGAGGAAGACAGGCTTAGTTCTGTGTTATGAGAAGCCTGCAGTCTTACAGACAGCATGTGCTATTGAACTGAGGCTGGTTCTGTTCCTGTGCTTTTGTCTGTGCTGGATAATGTGAGTGCATTAGACTAAAACTTACTGGGTATACAGCAATGCACGTCCTTGTTTTGCTGAGTTACATGTGTTCCCAGGTCAACATTTTAATCCCAAAATTTAGTCTTGACCATATTCCTACACCTAAACCTAACCTTAACCATGAGTAATCCCTAAAATCAGAGGAACAATAGATGAATGACATTGATGTACAAGCACCAAACACTGATTGTAAGCCTAAACTTCACAAAAACTATAAACTGGTTCTTCAAATCTGATTGGTTAATCAAAATGTTGTTCCAGGATCAACAAAGATGTTTGTCCAGGAACATGTCGCACTTGGTAAAATCAGGTTCTGCATATAGCAATACACAATAAAGAACTATATAAATGCCTCATTCATTCATTCATATCAACCCACCAATATATATATATATATTTACACTCTAAAACAAATGGTGCTATACAGCACTAAAAGTGGTTCTTTGGATCGTAATCATAGGGGAACCACTTTTGGTGCTGTATAGCACCAAATCTTGGTGCTTCAGCGGTTCTTCAGTGGTGCTTTGGCATGACTGAGGTGCTATATAGCACCGCTACTATATACAGAACCTGTTAAGCTCCTGTATGGTTCTTCAGCAGTTCTTTGGGGTGATTAAGGTGCTATATAGCACCACTGCCGTACAAAGAACCTGTTAAGCTCCTGTATGGTTCTTCAGTGGTTCTTCAGCGGTTCTTCAGTGGTTCTTTGGGGTATTTAAGGTGCTATATAGCACCACTGCCGTACAAAGAACCTGTTAAGCCCCTTTAAAGGTACTTTACGAGCCAAAGAACCACTGTTGGTGCTGTTTAGCACCATTTTTGTTGAAGAAATACAATGCAATATGGCACCTCTTATGGTTCTACATAGCACCATTTGACAAAGGTATAGCACCTTTAAAGATATGGTGCTATATAGCACTAAAAGTGGTTCCCCTATGATTACGAGCCAAGAACCACTTTTAGTGCTATATAGCACCTTTTTTTTTTTTAGAGTGTATATATAATTTTTGTTTTCCCAACTTGTTACATTTGTGGTGTTATTGGTCAAAAATGACCATCCTTTTAAAAGTTGCTTAGAAATTTCCAATTATGCTACATTATCACCAAATATTTTCTTTCAATTAGCACAGGTTTTGTATTAGGACTCATTGATCTCAGTTTTTGGATGAGCATTGCCACAAAATAAATATTCACAAATAATGTATTTTTTTCTTTCAATTAAAAAAACTGAGGTGCTTGAGCTCAGATCAATGAGGTCTATGACCAATCAGGTCCAAAAAGAAATATAAAACCTGTGCTAAAACAAGCTGACAAAAATATCAAATCCAAGATTTGGTGATAATATTCCATAATCAAAAAATGTATAAGCCATTTTTAAAAGATTATTCATTTTTGACCGTGAAAATCAAACTAAAGCACACGAGTTAAGGTAAATCCTTTTATTTTAGTCTTGGATTAATACTAAGATCCTAAACATATAGTCTTCCCTTATAAGAACACTCAAAAAAAGGTGTTAAATAGCACTAAAAGTGGTTCTTGGCTCGTAATCATAGGGGAACCACGTTTAGTGCTATATAGCACTTTTTTTTGAGTGAATAACAAATAAGAGAAGATAGGGAACTCAATATGATGCCAAGCATGTGGACTGATTGTTGATTAATTCTAAAAGACTGAATAGAATGTAAATGACTGCTTTGAAGGAGCTGAAGGCATGTTATTTTTCTTCAGAGCCTCACAAACCGTGCTGTGTTGATTTGTGTCCAGCGATCGCTGCTGTTCATCAGTTTATCACATGCTTTCAGAGGACGGCCCTCTAACAAACACACCACCAGCACTCATTATCCGCTCGCAGACACCAGCCCTTAACCTACAGCCAGCACACCATCATCACCATCCCCGCTTGACTCGAATCAGGGAGTTCTCCAGACATCAGTGAAAGCCCAGTAAAGAGCGTGACTCAGTCATGACAGTGTGATGAAAGTGAGTGTCGGCTGTGTGTTTTCCTCTCAGGCCTCTCATTAGTGTTAATTAGCCTCTTAAACACGAGCGTGTAATCCACTCAGATTACCCAGAGAGCTTTGTGCTCAGCAGACGATCACTTTAAAGCATGACAACAGGATTTAGGACGCTGCTTTCAGTGCTTTCTGCCTGCGATGACACGTCTGTCTATTGATTTTCACAAGCGTGCTCAGTCTGTTATTACTGCTGATCCTTTGTTTCGTGTAAAGCATCATGTACTGTTTCTCAGATTTTCAGTGCGTGATGCAGAAGCCTTGTACAATATGCAACAATTTCAATTAAATCTTTGCATGTGTTTTTTTTTTTCGTTTTTCTTCTTGCAGATCATCATTACAGCTGTTTTTGGACTTTCACTGTAGTTCAGACAAAAAATAAATACTCTGCCATCATTTACTGATCCTCATGTCATTTCAAACCCAAAGTCTGCACTACAGCTGATTTGTACCGAAGCCTCTTTTACATGCAGACTGAAAAAAAAAATTTTTTTTTTTTTAATATCTGCAGTTAGTTCATCTATTCAGCAGGATTATTATAGTTACATGAAAAAAAAAAAACATTTAAAACATTTATTGAAACATCACTGAAATGTTATAAAAGCTATTTTTAGCTAGTTACCAAGGCACAATTTCTAATTTTAATTTAGTTAACTTGTAGTAAAAATTAATTAATTAATTAATAAAACAAAATTGAAATAAAAATGAATCAAAACATTATGCCTATAGACGAAAAAAAAACACTAAAATTTAATAAATTTAAAAATAACATTGAGTATATAAAAAAAAACAAAAACATTCAAAATATGAATAAAAACTATAACAATATCTCAAAGATACTAAAATATGATGATGAAAATCAAAGATGAATATGGCAGAGAAAACTAAGCATTTGTAAATAACACTTTAAATCTCACATAAGGCTATTGTAAGGTGACTAGTGTATTTTTGAGTCACATGCACGTCTTTAATGATACTTTGATGGTGATTTTGTGCTCAATACTAAGCTTGGCTTTCAGATACAGCACACGTGTGTATCTGTAGCAGTGGTTAGTATACAGTCATCAGCACACGCGTGTGTATCTGTAGCAGTGGTTAGTATACAGTCATCAGCAAACGCGTGTGTATCTGTAGCAGTGGTTAGTATACAGTCATCAGCAAACGCGTGTGTATCTGTAGCAGTGGTTAGTATACAGTCATCAGCACACGCGTGTGTATCTGTAGTTAGTATACAGTCATCAGCACACGTGTGTATCTGTAGCAGTGGTTAGTATACAGTCATCAGCACACGTGTGTATCTGTAGCAGTGGTTAGTATACAGTCATCAGCACACGCGTGTGTATCTGTAGCAGTGGTTAGTATACAGTCATCAGCACACGCGTGTGTATCTGTAGCAGTGGTTAGTATACAGTCATCAGCACACGTGTGTATCTGTAGCAGTGGTTAGTATACAGTCATCAGCACACGTGTGTATCTGTAGCAGTGGTTAGTATACAGTCATCAGCACACGTGTGTATCTGTAGCAATGGTTAGTATACAGTCATCAGCACACGTGTGTATCTGTAGCAGTGGTTAGTATACAGTCATCAGCACACGTGTGTGTATCTGTAGCAGTGGTTAGTATACAGTCATCAGCACACGCGTGTGTATCTGTAGCAGTGGTATACAGTCATCAGCACACGCGTGTGTATCTGTAGCAGTGGTTAGTATACAGTCATCAGCACACGCGTGTGTATCTGTAGCAGTGGTTAGTATACAGTCATCAGCACACGTGTGTATCTGTAGCAGTGGTTAGTATACAGTCATCAGCACACGCGTGTGTATCTGTAGCAGTGGTTAGTATACAGTCATCAGCACACGCGTGTGTATCTGTAGCAGTGGTTAGTATACAGTCATCAGCACACGCGTGTGTATCTGTAGCAGTGGTTAGTATACAGTCATCAGCACACGCGTGTGTATCTGTAGCAGTGGTTAGTATACAGTCATCAGCACACGCGTGTGTATCTGTAGCAGTGGTTAGTATACAGTCATCAGCACACGCGTGTGTATCTGTAGCAGTGGTTAGTATACAGTCATCAGCACACGCGTGTGTATCTGTAGCAGTGGTTAGTATACAGTCATCAGCACACGCGTGTGTATCTGTAGCAGTGGTTAGTATACAGTCATCAGCACACGCGTGTGTATCTGTAGCAGTGGTTAGTATACAGTCATCAGCACACGCGTGTGTATCTGTAGCAGTGGTTAGTATACAGTCATCAGCACACGCGTGTGTATCTGTAGCAGTGGTTAGTATACAGTCATCAGCACACGCGTGTGTATCTGTAGCAGTGGTTAGTATACAGTCATCAGCACACACGTGTGTGTATCTGTAGCAGTGGTTAGTATACAGTCATCAGCACACGTGTGTATCTGTAGCAGTGGTTAGTATACAGTCATCAGCACACGTGTGTGTATCTGTAGCAGTGGTTAGTATACAGTCATCAGCACACGCGTGTGTATCTGTAGCAGTGGTTAGTATACAGTCATCAGCACACGCGTGTGTATCTGTTGCAGTGGTTAGTATACAGTCATCAGCACACGCGTGTGTATCTGTAGCAGTGGTTAGTATACAGTCATCAGCACACGCGTGTGTATCTGTAGCAGTGGTTAGTATACAGTCATCAGCACACGCGTGTGTATCTGCAGCAGTGGTTAGTATACAGTCATCAGCACACGCGTGTGTATCTGTAGCAGTGGTTAGTATACAGTCATCAGCACACGCGTGTATCTGTAGCAGTGGTTAGTATACAGTCATCAGCACACGTGTGTGTATCTGTAGCAGTGGTTAGTATACAGTCATCAGCACACGCGTGTATCTGTAGCAGTGGTTAGTATACAGTCATCAGCACACGCGTGTGTATCTGTAGCAGTGGTTAGTATACAGTCATCAGCACACGTGTGTGTATCTGTAGCAGTGGTTAGTATACAGCACACAGCAGACTGAAGAAGGTCTGTAGGATCTGCTTAGCTTTGCTGAAGATCACACCAGCTCTTCTCAGAGACATATCTGCTCTTATTTGGTGGTTTCAATTATAAAATTGTCTAAAATAAATCATTCATTTGAACATCTGATGTCTAAACAGAGTGTGTGTGCATAATAGCTCCTGAATGATCTCCATATTCCTATCATGCATTAATTATAAGCAGGGATGCACCGATACCACTTTTTCCAGTACTCGCCCGATACCGATACTTTACTTTTGCCGATCCCGAGTACCGATACCGATATTTTCATTGTGTTTGTAAATTTTTCAAATATTGGGTACAGAAACCAAAAGAGTATGTATAATGTTAGTTGGTTAACTTCATTTATCAAATAGATAGTCAAACCAAAATTTATTCAGACACCTTCAACATTTCTCACATTATCACAGTTTATTTGCTATAGTTTAGAAAAAGGTAATAAAATATTAAACGAACTCGGAGTTAAACTGTGTCAGAACAAATTCAGCTTGATAATGTCAGATAACTTTGATAGAAAGGTATGTAATGGATTACAATCAACCAAACATTATTCAGACAGCTGTTAGTATGACAATATTTACACAACTATCAATACTTTGTCCTTAGCCTTAATGACAGCCTGTAGTCTCCTGGACATGCTTTCAACCAGGTTCATGCAAACCTGAACATACCTTTCTTCCCAGACACGGTCTGAATATTTTTTGGTCCCACATTTGTATCAATTTTACTGGTAGAACACTGTATGAAAAATTTTGGGGTATAATATGTCACAGTTTACTTTATTTTGCTATCCTCACTTACATAAATTAACTATAGTGACCTGCACCCTTTAAAAAAAACATTATATCTGGTCTCTGAATAATATTTTGGTTTGACTGTAGGCTATATCCTTTGGTTATCTTAACACTTAATTATGCCCATTAAAATGTATTTTACAAATACATTTTTGTTACTTTCACTGTTAATTTTTTTTGCTCTATAGTACATCATCTTTAATTTAATAGCATTCGAGCTGCTCCATTGCAGCGGCTCAGTACTGTAATCGCGCGCTTTGCTGAAATAATGCAGGGAACCACTCGTTATAAATCTCCTAACTGTGATATTTTCAGAAGTCGGGTTTTTTTATTTTATCTGAAACGTGCTGCGATTTATATTCCAAAGCCACTCATATAATGCAGAAACACTCATGAAGCAAGCAAAATGCGCAATGCGTGCACATATTTGTACTGGACTGGTGCAGAATGAGAGGGACAAGTACAGAACATAGCGCATTTCACACAGGCTGCTAGTTTCACTTTCGCCAGAAAGTCATGTATGCTTAAGGTTGAAAATAAATGATGGTTATAGTGAATGCCCCTATAAATTGCCTTATATTTACGATTTAGTTTTAATCCAAATTATATGTGCTAAGTGAGCAAACATCAATAAAGATCACACCACAGAAGTGCGTGCTCTCTCTCTCTCTCTCTCTCTCTCTCCCTACCGTTAAGTAACTTGTGCATTGTTTTACTTACTTGTTTTTGACATATCCGACCGAACTACAAACTTTCCAGTGATGTCTGTGAGAAAGGGATATTCACTCGAGGAGCTCGCGCACCTGCGCCGCCGCGTGCTCAATCCACTCAGCGTGCTTTGCTTATCAGCTCGCGCACATCAGCTAATACTGAATGTTCAACATTATATTCAGTGCATACATATACTTCGTAGACATCCTTATTCTCTAATAACTCCATTCTGCTGTCTGCTGTTCTGTAGTCGGTGTTTATGTGTCTGAATATGGCACTATCACATGCTGTGTGGTATAGGCTTTTGGTATCGGGGCATTTTAATGAGTACGAGTACGAGTACAAGTACAGGAGCTCAGTATCGGTATCGGTGCATCCCTAATTATAAGCCTCATTTTGAGACATAAATTCAGACACAGAGAACTCAAGTGCACCTAATTCTGATTTAATGCACCTGTAATGAACTGGCATTATGTGTGTGTGTGTGTGTGTGTATCATGTAATGTATTTAATCCCAGATTTTCTCTTCTTCCAGAGACTTGAGTGAGAATGTCATCCAGGCGATTCCTCGAAAGGCCTTCAGAGGAGCGACGGACATCAAGAACCTGTGAGAGCTCATGACACGCCAGCACAGAGATTACTAAACTAACTAGACTAAACCAACCCATGTCTAACCGTCCTTTCACTGTGTTTTACAGTCAGTTAGACAAGAATCACATCAGCTGCATCGAGGACGGAGCTTTCCGTGCACTACGTGGACTTGAAGTTTTGTGAGTATATCAAAAAATATGGGTAACACTTTATTTTAGGGTTGCTTATTAGCATGCATATTACTAGAACATTAGCCATTTATTAGTAGTAATTAAGCACATATTAATGCCTTATTCTACATCCCTAATACCTAAACTTAACAACTATCTTACTAACTATTAATAAGCAGCAAATTAGGCATTTATTGAGGGAAAAGTCATAGTTAAACATAGTGAATAAGTGTTCCCTGTTCTAAAGTGTTTTACAGTTTTTATCATCCATCAGTAATCTGTGTGACAGAGCCTGATCGTTCACTGTGATCTCATTCATAATCACAGCACGTCTGATTCTAGCATGAGTGCATTCGACACTAAAACTTACAGTATTACAGTTTTTTCACACATTTTCAAAACTTTGCCTCGTTTTTCCAAAACTTCACACACAAATCCAAGAATTGCACACACAAAATGCAAAATGCATCACATCTCTTGCATGCATTCAAAATATCACAAACATTTGCAAACAGCTTTGCCATATTATAGTTTATTTCAGCTGCTTACACCCAAAATCTGCAAAACCATACACTAATTCCTACCTAGTCTCATGGCATTTATGTACCTGGGTGCACTTTTTAGCGAGACACGAAATACGTACCAATAACTACATATTAGTGCAGTTTCAGTTTCCAAAAGAAACAAACACTAGAGGCAGTAAAGCTCCGACACCTTTTTCTCCTTTTCACACAAATTTACAGAGTTTTGATTAATAAAGCGTATTTTTCGCACAATTACTTTAAGAATATCATGTTACGACTTCAAAACAACATTAATATGCTGGGAGATTTGAAAACCGATGCTTTTGAACGTTAGCATCGCACATATCCAGCGTCGTATCTATGGGTTTTCATAGACGTAGGTTTGTTCGGTAGCTCATGGAGTACGGAGACGTGCTTAGGAGGCGAGGAGCTCCGGTTCGAATCCCGTGTAACCACGGTTCGACAAAACAGTTCAAATCTGCAGATAAGGAAGTTGAAATGGCACGGTTGCATCAACAAATAAGTTTTTATACCAGTTATGCATTTGTTAACACTATCGGGTAGGTTTAGGGTTGGGTTTGGTGTAGGGCATATTTCCAACACGATAGAGCATTAACTTTTAGGGACAGACCCCGGATATTTGAATTCTGAACCGCTGCAGTACGTACCTGAAACAACGCAATAAAAACACAGCAATACGTACCTATATCAACATAATAAAAACGTTCCAGGGTTCACGTATTTAACCTGTGTTTTAGCGCCACTCAGTGGACATTTCTTTTTGAAACTGCGGCGAAACGTGCAGTAAACTACGTAAAACGGTGTCACACAGAAAGTGCACAGAGGTACATATTTTTATGAGACCAGGTTGACTAATTCTCAGCCTTTGACTCAGTTTTGAATATCATAAAACACTTTTTGCAAAACACAACACACAATTCGTGGCTGATAATTAGTGTCTGGTGTTGCAGATTTAATGTGTGCTTCTGCTGTTTGAGTGACAGCTTTCAGAAACTGTGCGACGAGTGAAGATTTAGTGTTGAAAAACACTGTAATGGACTGACTGCATGTTTTACAATCACCTTTAGAGATGCACAAATGTTTATGATTTCTTGAGGATCATGACTATTGAATTCATGACATTAGTTAAATTCCCTGACGTTTATTTAATGCATTTACCTAATTACAGTGATTCAGTTTATTCTG
Organism: Aspiorhynchus laticeps; assembly: GCA_023376895.1. Taxonomy (NCBI): domain Eukaryota; kingdom Metazoa; phylum Chordata; class Actinopteri; order Cypriniformes; family Cyprinidae; genus Aspiorhynchus; species Aspiorhynchus laticeps. Next base: position 35,843,971 of record CM041801.1, read on the forward strand.
TGTGATCTCACAGTTCAGCTCATTTGGAAGGTTTTCTTGACTTTACCTTAATTGAACCTCACAGTAAAAACCTGTCATCATTCAGTCACTGTGTTTTCTTTGTTTTGCTGAGGGCACATGACAAACACATCATAAAGTGTTCATCTATTTACATCACAAGCCTTGAGAGGCTATACATCAGCTGGTGTGAGACCAAATGTATAATACAATCATGTGTATAATAGTATAATAATAATAATGATAATTTCCTGTAGCTCAAATGGTAGAGCATGGCGCTAGCAACGCCAAGATCATGGGTTCGATTCTCAGGGAAAGCAAGAGCTGATAAAAATGTAAAAACTGTAACTTGAATGCACTGTAAGTCGCTTTGGATAAAAGCGTCTGCTAAATGCATAAATGTAAATGTATAATTAATTTTATTTGTGGGCGCCTTTCAAGACACTCAATGACACCTTACAATGATAAAATACCTTACAATAATAAAATACATAATTAAACAGAGGGAAAAAAACAACACAATAATACGAAAAATCAATACCCAATAACGTAACTAAAATCACTCAGGATAGACTAATCTAAAAAAATGAGTTTTAAGACGTGATTTAAAAATTGAAAGACTAAGACTATTACGTATATATTGAGGTAAAGTATTCCAAATCGTCGGAGCAATACAACTACAATACAAGGCTCTACTTCCCATGGTAGTCAAATGTACAGATGGTACAACATACACATGAAGAAGTTCACTCAGATATGAATGTGCAAGATTATGAAGAGCCTTATAAGTAAAAAGTAAAATCTTAAATTGAATTCGATAACTGATTGGAAGCCAATGAAGGTGCCTTAAAACTGGAGTAATATGCTCATTCAATGGTGTTGTCACGAATCCTGGCCATGAACTTTCCTTCATTCACCACTAGAGGTCACTCTCCCAACACATGGACTTTCACACAGTTACAGATCACTCTTAGACTACATTTCCCATCATTCACTGCACCCACACAGCTGTTCACTACAATCACGCTTGCACCTGTTCACCATCTCTCAATCACCATCATCCAATCACACACACACACACACACACTATATTAACTCTGGACTTTCTCTTACACTCTGCCGAGTATTGTTTAGCCTAGCTACTCTACAAAGCGTTTCCCAGTATTCCTAGTTAGATTTCCTGTGTTTTGATTCCTGCCCGTGTTCTTGGATTGTTCTCTCTGCCTAGCCCTCTGGATATTGTACGCCGATCGCCGACCCTCGCTTGCCCTTGGATTATTCTTGTGTCTTGCCCCTGCCATACCTGTTTGCTACTGCCCGACCCTGCCTGTATTGACCATGTTTAATAATAAAGCCTTGCAAATGGATCCACCTGTCTCACGTCTTGTCAGCTCCATAACAGGTGTTCATGTAATGATCCGAGCTGCTGAACTCTGAACCATCTGAAGTATATGAATAATTTTCTGTGAAACACCACTGAGCAGAGAATTACAGTAGTCAATTCGAGAGGTAACTAATGCATGCACGAGGACAGCAGTACCGTTAACAGAAGAGATGGTCGAAGACGATTAATATTTTGCAGATAGTAATATGCGGACCGTGTAATATTATTTACATGTGCCTCGAAAGACAGAGTACTGTCAAGGATGACACCCAGACTCTTGACCTGAAAAGAAGGAGAGATAACAGAGTCGTCGACAGTAAGTGTAAAACTTCCACAATTACGCAGCTTTGATTTAGTACCTACTAATAAAATTTCAGTCTTCGCACTATTACAAAAAAAAAGACAAAGCAAAAGAGAGGAAGACGGCAATACTGAATTAGGCTTCGAAGACATATAGAGCTGGGTGTCATCAGCGTAGCAGTGAAAATTTATATTAAATTTACGGAAAATCTGTCCTAGAGGCAGTAAATAAACAATGAACAGAAGAGGGCCCAAGACTGAGCCTTGAGGCACACCACTGGTTATCTGAGATATCTGCGTATTTGAACGAACTGAGTCCGACCAGATAAATATGATTTAAACCAATCAAGTGGTATACCAGTGATCCCAATAGAACAGTATATTGTCATAGCATGTTTTGGTGTGGTTTAGGGTGGGCTGAGGTTAGGAGCTCAAAAATATCAACATAATAGTAAAATTTAACTATACAAATACATTTTAATATATAGCAAATATAAAAGATAACATATAATATAAAGCCTTTTGCATTTTATAAACAACGCTTACATAAACCCTTTTGTTTTTTAGATATTGTCAATGTATATCCAAAGTACAAAAATGCTAAATGCTATGTACAAATAGTTTTGTATCCTTAAGAGATCAGGCTGGATTATTTCATAATCAGAAGTGATGATCGTTGGGAACACACATTAATAGTCTCTCTGCTGTTTCACAGAACCCTGAACAACAACAACATCAGCAGCATCCCAGTGTCCAGCTTCAACCACATGCCCAAGCTCAGGACCTTGTGAGTGACGCAAACACACACACACACACACACACACACACACACACACACACACACATGTTGGTTTTTGTGGTTTATGGGGACTCTCCATAGGCGTAATGGTTTTTATACTGAACAAACTGTGTGTGCTATTGCCCTACACCAACCCTACACCTAAACTTAGCCCTCACAGGAGACTGTGTGCATCTTTAGATTTTCAAAAAAACACCATTTAGTATGTTTTTTAAGCCTTTTGAATTACGGGGACATAGACAGTGTCCTCATAAACCACCTTCAAATTGTAATACCTCTGTCATACCCATGTCATTATACAAATTTGTGTCCTCATAAACCACATAAACCCGCACACACACACACACACACACACAAACACACACACACACACACACTCACACACTCACACACACACACACACACACACACACACACACTCAGACTCTCTCTCACACACACACACACACACGCACATACACACACACACGCGCGCACGCACACGCACACACACACACACACACACACACACACACACACATACAGACACTCAGACTCAGACTCGGACACACACACACACACACACACACACACACTCCACACAGTCTTGGCGGGACGGCGGAGGTCACACGGCTCTGCCAGAAGCCACAGTCAGTAATTCACACACACACACACACACACACACACATACAGAAATAAACACCCACACACACTATTTTTTATGAAATGTATAATCTGCTATATTTCTCTGGAATTTGTGAACCATTTAACCACATGGAGCTTCTTTCTCATTTTGTTCTGGTTTATTTATTTATTATGTTATTCACATACAGATTTATGCTATGAAATGGACAGGTTTCCATTAAATCTAAATCCAGGAATATAAGTGAAGTGTTAGAGAATGAAATCTGCAGTCAGTTTGTATGTTCCCTGTTTCTGTTGAATGTTTTGAGACAGTATGTGTTCATGTGTACCCCATCAGCACGTGTCCTCCTTTACCTAACAGAAAAAGACCCTTCTAATCAGATCACAGAGTTACTGGGTAAAGATAATTAGCTATTGGCATTAGCAAAGCTCAGTGACAGGCTTAGCACAGCATGGATTTCCATGTTGGTCCAGACGGGTTTATGCTGGCAAGAGCTGGTCTGGTGTTGGACCAGCATGGCCTTTCTGCTAAAGCCGGCTGAGTTTAATCTAGACAAGAAGCCTGGTGCGAGACCAGTACCCAAAACACAACATGATCTGCTGCTGCTTTCATTAGCCGAGCTCTGAGCAAACACCATTGTGGCTAAAGCAATAGTTGGCCTAAAAAAAAACATTAGCTGAAAATTTCCTCACCCTCAGGCTATCCAAGGTGTAGAAATGTGTCACTGCATCAGTGTCTCAGCAATGGATGCTCTGCAGTGAATGGGTGCCGTCAGAATGAGAGTCCAAACAGCTGATAAGAACTTCACAATAATCCACAGCACTCCAGTCCATCAGGTAACATCTGGAGAAGACAAAAGATGAAACAAATCCAGCATTAAGACGTTTTTTAACTCAAATATGAGTTCATAATCCATAATAACAATAGAAGTGCATCTCCTGTTGTCTCTCATCAAAATGGCTTGTATGCGGTGCTTGATCTGTGCAGATTTCTCTCCTGATTCAGACACAGGAGGAAGTGTTATTATGGATTCTTCATAGTTTAGCCGGAAGCAGTTTAAAAGTTAAAAATGTCTTAATAATGGATCAGTTTCTTACAAACACACAGCTTTTGTCTTCTCAAGATGTTAACTGATGGACTGGAGTGGTGTGAATTATTGTGATGTTTTTATCAGACTCTCATTCTGACGTCACCCATTCACTGCAGAGCATCCATTGCTGAGACACTGATGCAGAGACACATTTATACAAATTTGACATTGAGAGCATGGTTGCAATTTAGATATGTTTTTGAGATGGAAAAACGCAGTTTTACAGATGCTAGAAACGTGGCTGTCAAAGGAGAGATTGCTATCAAATAGCACACCTAGGTTCCTGACTGATGACAAAGAATTTACAGAGCAGCCATCAAGTGTTAGACAGTGTTCTAGGTTATTACATGTGGGGGTTTTAGGTCCGATAATTAACACCTCTGTTTTTTCAGAATTTAAGAAATTACTCATCA
>CM041801.1:35863578-35871078 GCA_023376895.1 Aspiorhynchus laticeps
ATCGCTGTTCGTAAGCGTAGCGCTGCTTTGTTTACAGCGGTAACCGAGGAAACTTTGTATCATTGCTGTTCGTAAGCGCAGCGCTGCTTTGTTTACAGCGGTAACCGAGGAAACTTTGTATCATTGCTGTTCGTAAGCGCAGCGCTGCTTTGTTTACAGCGGTAACCGAGGAAACTTTGTATCATTGCTGTTCGTAAGCGCAGCGCTGCTTTGTTTACAGCGGTAACCGAGGAAACTTTGTATCATTGCTGTTCGTAAGCGCAGCGCTGCTTTGTTTACAGCGGTAACCGAGGAAACTTTGTATCATTGCTGTTCGTAAGCGCAGCGCTGCTTTGTTTACAGCGGTAACCGACGAAACACTGTATCATTGCTGTTCGTAAGCGCAGCGCTGCTTTGTTTACAGCGGTAACCGAGGAAACACTGTATCGTTGCTGTTCGTAAGCGCAGCGCTGCTTTGTTTACAGCGGTAACCGAGGAAACACTGTATCGTTGCTGTTCGTAAGCGCAGCGCTGCTTTGTTTACAGCGGTAACCGAGGAAACACTGTATCGTTGCTGTTCGTAAGCGCAGCGCTGCTTTGTTTACAGCGGTAACCGAGGAAACACTGTATCGTCGCCGTTCGTAAGCGCAGCGCTGCTTTGTTTACAGCGGTAACCGAGGAAACTTTGTATCATCGCTGTTCGTAAGCGTAGCGCTGCTTTGTTTACAGCGGTAACCGAGGAAACTTTGTATCATTGCTGTTCGTAAGCGCAGCGCTGCTTTGTTTACAGCGGTAACCGAGGAAACTTTGTATCATTGCTGTTCGTAAGCGCAGCGCTGCTTTGTTTACAGCGGTAACCGAGGAAACGCTTAAAGCGCCACCTGCTGGCAGAGACTGAATCTGCGTCTCATTCAGCTCGTCTGCTGTTTCTGTTTCATTAAGATATTTTTTATGTATACAGTAGTTTCACAAAACTGAAGTCAGACCATTCTGTTTTTGCTTAAAATTTGGAAATTATACAATCTAATTTAGATTAAATCTGCTCATGTTGCATGTACGCAGCATCTTTGTTTGGATCGTGATTAAAATGCAGTGGTTGCCTTTAATTTTAAATGGAAAGAGCACTTGGCCTTATTTTGTTTATATGAAGAGATTTATTTTATTTGTGTTACTTATTTATTTGATTTGGGGCTTGTTTTAAAATTTACATTTAGTTTAGTTATTTACATTTACATTATATTTACATTTAGTCATTTAGCAGAGGCTTTTATCCAAAGCGACTTACAAATGAGGAGAATAGAAGCAATCAAAACCAACAAAAGAGCAATGATATGCAAGTGCTATATTAGTATATTATTATATTTCAATTTCACAAAAAAAAAATTGTCCAAGCAATAATAAAAGGACTTTATAATTTGTTGTATAATTTGACTTGTATAATTTGATTTATAATTTGTCTTAAATCTAATTTTGTAAAAAAATAAAATAAATAAATCGTGAATCGAATCGTGAGTTGAGTGAATCGTTACATCCCTAGATTTAGCCCTAATGTATGGTTTTCTTTGTGTGAATTCATCTTCATGTCTTTCTGTTCTAGAATGCTGCGCAACAATCGCATCAGCTGCATTCACAACAACAGTTTCACGGGCTTGCACAACGTCCGTCTGCTGTCGCTCTACGACAACACGCTGACCACCATCACACCCGGAGCCTTCGACACGCTGCAGAGCCTCTCAACCCTGTACGAGCCAAACACACATTGGCAGAAATCCTGAGAAGGAGTTTAGCATGTGGTGGTAGAGACAGATGTTTCCTGTAATCATTAACTCGAGCCAGATCGTTCCTGGGAAGCCGTGCCATTGGAGCCTGATGGTTTCTTCAAGAGTTGATTTAACTGTGTACTTTCCTCATTCATTGGTATCATTTGACTTTCAAAAGCTTAAAGCTGCAGTCCGTAACATTTTTTGTTAAAAATGATCCGAAATCAATATTTGAGCAAGTACATAACCAGCCAGTGTTCAAAACTATCGCCTTACTTTAGCCTGGTTACGCCTTACTTTAGCCTGATTCACAACAGTTAGCTTATAATAATGTTTTCTGATTTGAGTGGTACGGGTAGGTTTTCACGGGAGATTCAAGCATGCTGCGTCATTACGTTACGTCTGTAAACATAAAGAAGTTTTCCCGGATAGTAGCTATATCACACGTGAGGATCCTGCAGATCGTTTATAGCCTTTTCTCACAGCAGCTAGAATAATTAAATATCATTTTGATGTGATTTGCACAAACCCATGCAAGGAAGACAAAACTTACGGACTGCAGCTTTAAGAGCCTTTCACACTGAGTGCGAGTAAAGGGATAGTTCACCCAAAGATGAAAATTACCACATGATTAATTCACCCTCAAGCCATCCTAGGTGTATATGACTTTCTTTTTTCAGACGAATACAATCAGAGTTATATTATAAAATGTCCTGACTCTTCCAAGCTCTATAATGGCAGCGAATAGTGGTCAAGCCCAATAAAGTGCATAAATCCATCATTAAAAGGCTCCAGGGGATTAATAAAGGCAAACCTGTCAACATTTGGGTACCAAAATCCGGGAGCTAGGAGGGTGTAGTTTTGGAAGCCAAAAGTATCAAATATTGTATTCATTTAAACAGTTATTATCAAACAATTATATTCATTTAGTAACATATAAATGTATCTTAGTGAAGGTTATATCTTTAGATTTTTATAATTCATTATCTTCATTAAACCACATTGACAACTGCATGTTTTCTGCATAAAAATAAGGTTTGATTTTGGTTTTGGTCTAAACAAAAAAAGCAGAAGGGCTTATTGAAAAATGCAAATCTATTCTCTGCCAGCAGGTGGCGCATACGGAACGGCAGTAATATAGCCGTTTCCCTGGTAACCGCAGTAAATAAACCAGCACATTTAATCAATTAAACCATAGCCTTTTGAAGTGTAAGCTGTATCTCAATTCTTGTCTTTCTGTCCCCAAATTTAAGACGTTGTACCATTTAGGATTTTCTATGGCCTTAAATCTGAAACAGATCAAAAATACGAGAGAAATACGGGAAAATATTTAAACGGGATGATGGGAGAATACGGGAGAATCCCGGGGAAAAACGTTAGGGTTGACAGGCCTTCTGAAGCAAATCAATGCATTTGTGTAAGAAAAATATCCATAATCAAACTTTGCGATCTGTAATCTCTAGATTCTGCTAACTATCATATGCACGTACACGAGAGAGAGTCGTTCCAGCGGATGACGTAGGACTTATTCACTTCAGAGGGTTTTTATACACACCCCTGTAGAGCCGTTCCTGGCTTCTTCACAGTTTGTGTGTGCTGTGTCAGTATTTAAAGAGATCCAAAAATGAAAATTATGTCATTAATTACTCACCCTCGTGTCGTTCCAAACCCGTAAGACCTTCGTTAATTTTCGGAACACACATTAAGATATTTCTGATGAAATCGGAGCACTATCTGATCCTCCATAGACATCAACACAACTGAAATATTCCCAGGTCCAGAAACGTAGTAAATACATCGGTAAAACAGTCCATGTGACATCAGTGGCTCAACTTCAGTTTTGCGATGCTACGAGAAGTTGAGCCACTGATGTCACATGGACTGTTTTACCGATGTATTTACTGGGAGCATTTCAGTTGTGTTGCTGTCTATGAAGGGTCTGATAGCTCTCCGATTTCATCAGAAATATCTTAATTTGTGTTCTAAAGATGAACGAAGGTCATACGGGTTTGGAACGACACGAGGGTGAGTAATTAATGACAGAGTTTTCATTTTGGGGTGAACTATCCCTTTAAGTGATTCTTCTTCTCAGTGGTCAAAGACGATCAGCTGAGTGGTGAGTTGCACCACATATCATGCAGGTAGGCGATCAGTTGTTTCGTGTTCGCTGTAAAAGCACCGTTAGTCTGCGTTTTGCTTCACTTTATCTCTTCGCAATCAGTGTGAGAGGGCCTTTAGTATTGGACTTCACCTCAGGGCCAAGATACCAGGACTGAAACCACCAGAATCCAACTCTAGACATGTTCAAGTGAAACAATCTGCCAATGCAACGAGTCAAAACAGACTTATATTTTAGACTTTCTGGCAACAAGTCATAATGTGTAATGTCGGCCACACTTCTACTGAACATTTACACGTTTGGCAGATGCTTTCGTCTAAAACTGATTCACTTTTTATTGAAGGTCTACATTTGATAAGTTCATGCATTCCCTGGGAATCGAACCAATGATCTTCACAATGCTAGGACCATGCTCTACTATTTGAGCTACATGAATCCTTTTTTTGATCAAGCGTGCTGCATTGTTAAACTGAAACAAACTATTATAAATTAATATGGTCATGATACAAACACTGTATCTGGCTTTTACCCAATTTCAATGAAGCCTTATTAATGCTAGCATTAAGGCCTGTTCACACCAAGAACTATAAATATAACTATATTCATGATTACATCAATGAACGATAACATTCTGTTTATTATAAGCTTGTGCTGCAGTTTTGTCATCTACTGCTTTAAATGCTGGAGCTCTTTAACATCATTCTGATTGGTTATCAGTGTTTTGATTGTTTATCGGCTGGATTCCATATTCTCATAGATCTAGAATGATTACTAAAATGTTATAGAATGAGCCTGAATGCAAGCCTTAAAACTGATTAGTGACAACATGATGAAATTTACTCCCAAAGCATGGTTTACTCCCAAAGCATCCCATGATGGGATGTAGGAAAAAGGTAGATACCAGGCATTATGCTGCACCGTATAATACAGATCCAGTGTTGGGCGCAATGAATTACAAAATAATACTCCATGGAAAGAGTACTTTGTTGTTTAGGACAAGTTTGGTGCTGCATCGGTGGCCAATTAATATCTTTGTGTGTGTGTGTGTGAATGGCAGAAACCTGTTGGCCAACCCGTTCAACTGTAACTGCCACCTGTCGTGGCTGAGCATCTGGCTGAGGAACCGTAAGATCGTGACGGGAAACCCTCGCTGCCAGCGGCCGGCGTTCCTCAAAGAGATTCCCCTGCAGGACGTGGCCTTACCAGACTTCCGCTGCCAGGAGGGTACACGCTCTTCTCCTCATAAATATTGATTTGTGTTATGTTTTCACAGTAGGATGATTCACTGCTCTGTGTGTGTGTGATGTGGGCAGATCAAGAGGAAGCGAGCTGCGCGCCGCCCATCCAGTGTCCCTCGGAGTGCACCTGTCTGGAGACCGTGGTCCGCTGCAGCAACAAACACCTGCGCGTCTTACCCAAAGGAATCCCGCGCAACGTCACCGAGCTGTGAGTCAGCGCTCTGAACTCCATTACATCTGTCCTTGTATCGTTTCCAGCATCAAGGAATGCATTTTTGCCTCAAAAAAGGGAGGAAATCACAGCCAATCAGAGCTTGTGTCATGTTAATGTGGATCAAGATAAGGACCAATGAGATTTCAGAGTGCAATTACTAGAGCACAGTGATAGAAACCCAGTTTAAGTTGAGTTGAGATTAAGTAAAAAAAAAAAAAAACTAAATTTAAGATTTATGTATTTGAATTGCATTTAGAGTTTGGATTACATAGTTTTAACAAACTAAACTGGCATATGCATATTTGTCAGTCATACATAAATGAAACAGGTCACATTTCTGTAATAGTACTAATAAACTGAATGTGTTTTTAATACACATTATCAATATTATCATTATCAATATACCCAAAGTGTTTGTTCCACAGCTAGTCATATTTTAACCAAGCTTAAATTTTAAATTAATAGATTTAATTGTTTTCACACTGAACAGATTTATGATGATTTTAAGCAATGTGAATAAATGCATAGATGTAAATAGTTAATATTTAACTATGCCATGATTGATTGATTGATTGATATTGATTGCAGAAATCTGTCCTGTTTCATTTATGTATGGCTGACAAATATGAATCACTTATGAAACAAACGTACAACAGAAAATTGGGCGTACGGTCGTTTCTACGCAAAACTGGGAATTTATCAATATGGACGTGAGCGATGGCTAGGATCAAATCTCACGTCTGGTCTCGTGTACGCAAGTTTTTGAGTTGGCCTGAACTTGTGTGCAGCATAGTAAATCTGGCAGAGAATTTGAAGAAGAAGACAGAGTAAGAGAAACGGATTGTCTCTCCTTCTGATAGCCCCTCGTTGGCCGGGGAGGCTGTGGCTGGCAGAGATTGCCCAGCTCCTTTGGGAAGAGCCCTGACCGCTCCCATTGTGCTGGGATCTGCTGTCACAAGCGGGGGGGGCAGACTTTTCACCCCCACCCGGAACGACTCAATCTTTGGGTCTGGCCCGTGAGGGGTTGAATCTAGATGCACTTGGGCTTCCCCAGGAGGTTATAAACACTATCCAAGAGCACTAGAGCTCCATCAACGCACTCGCTGTATGATCTGAAATGGCAGGTCTTTGAGGACTGGTGTTCTCGTAAAGGAGTTACTCCTTTTCAGTGTGCGGTGAGTGATGTTCTCTGCTTTTTGCAAAGCTTACTGAACAATGGGAGAGCATTCTCTACTATTAAAGTTTGCCTGGCTGTTATTTCGGCTTGTCATGTAGGAGTTTCAGTGGGTCGGCACCCTCTTATATGCCGAGTGAGGCGTTTGAGACCAGTGTCGAAGCGGCTGGTCCCGTCATGGGATTTGTCTATGGTCTTGAATGCTTTAACTCAGGCCCTGTTTGAACCTCTGGAGAGTGTTCGTATTAAGCTCCTATCTTTGAGAATGGTCTTACTACTTGCTTTAGTTACATGCCTTGTCGGTTTATCAAGCATGTCTGAGTTTTAGTCCGGATGACAGCAAAGTTACGCTGCTGCCAAACCCGGCTTTCGTTCCCAAAGTCAGTGATTCTGCTTATAACTGCTCTGCTTTGGAGTTGCGTGCTTTTTACCCTCCTCCGTTTTCTTCTTCAGAGGAGAGGAAATTGCACACTTTGTGTCCTGTACGAGCGTTACGCTATTATGTAAACAGGACACGATCGTTCAGGAATAATGATCAGTTATTCGTTTCATGGGCCACTCATTATAAGGGTAAGCCGATCTCCTCGCAGCGCCTTTTCCACTGGATGGTGGAGACAGGGCCGGCGCCAAGGGGGGGCATTCGTGGGCCGTGCCCCCCCAAACGAGTTACTGTGCCCCCCCCCCCTCCCCCCCTCCCCTCCTTGCTGAACGTGATCAATTTCGAAAGCGAAACCAATAAAATAGTGCACATAAGAAAGCGATTGCATGCTTTAGCGAGCGTCAGCAACTGCACACGATCACAGATTGCACGCTTCCCACCCGAATCCCCTCCCCCCGATTTGTGCCCCCCCCTAGAAATTCAAATGCCCCCCTGATGGAGGTGCCCTGGTGCCGGCTCTGGTTGGAGGCGATTGAAATAGCCTATACATCTATGGGTCTTCATTCCCCAGAGGGCCTTATGGCCCATTCTACATGAGGAATTTCTACCTCATGGGCGTTGTTCAAGGGGATTTCGG
>CM041801.1:35876078-35953578 GCA_023376895.1 Aspiorhynchus laticeps
ACAAATCTGAGCAGTGAATACTCACAGAAACTGAGCAGCACATCCGGTCTGTTACGTCTGCTGTACCCTGAAGCTGTAATATAGAGAGCCGTAAACACACACAAGCTGTTACTGGTGTCTTCCCAGGGTTTGAGCTCTGGTGGTCAGTCTGTCTGTCCTCAGATCCTTTAACCATCTTCACATGTTACCAGCGGCTGCTCGTGTGAGACCTAGAGCTAAAACACTGCCTGTTATAAAACAGATCTAAAATCACATTGAAGTCACTGAAGCTGATGGAGAGTAGCTGATACACACACACACACACACACACACACACACACACACACACTCACTCACTCACTCTCACACACACACACACACTCACTCACTCACTCTCACACACACACACACACTCACTCACTCACACACACACACACACACACTCACTCTCACACACACACACACTCACTCACTCACTCTCACACACACACACTCACTCACTCACTCACACACACACACACACACACACACACTCACTCACTCACTCACTCACACACACACACACACACACACGCACACACTCTCACACACAACACACACTCACTCGCTCGCTCGCTCGCTCACTCACTCTCTCTCACACACACACACACACTCACTCACTCACTCTCACACACACACACACTCACTCACTCACACACACACACACTCACTCTCACACACACACACACACACTCACTCACTCACTCTCACACACACACACACACTCACTCACTCACTCTCACACACACACACTCACTCACTCACTCTCACACACAACACACACTTGCTCGCTCGCTCACTCACTCACTCTCTCACACACACACACACACACACACACACACGCTCGCTCACTCACTCACTCACTCACTCTCTCACTCACACACACACACACACACACACACACACACACACACACACACACACACACACACACACACATACACACACACACGAATTACGGGGACATAAGCAGTGTCCTCATAAAACACCTTCATATTGTAATACCTCTGTCATACCCATGTCATTAAACAAATTTGTGTCCTCATAAACCACATAAACCCACACACACACACACACACACACACACACACACACACACACACACTCACACACACTCACACACACACACACTCACATTCTGTTCTGGCAATAGGTGATTTCTGATTTTTACAGTTGATTGTTAACAGCCTACAGTCATTCTAATGCATCACGTGTTATATTATGGTGCAGAATAATGAATGATCATCAGTACTAAATGTTAATATGTATTGAACATCGCTGCTGCTATATGATTGTCTTGTGAGCTCAGAGCGACATGAAGGTGAGTAATTGATGAAAGGCCTTTTATTTTTGGGTGAACTATCCCTTTATTCCTGGTGGAATCACTGTAATACCCAGCCTCGCCTGTCATTGTCTTTACTTTAGAGGAGTTGAACAGAATTCAAACGCTTTGTTATGTTTAGGACGTCTACAGCGCCATCTATCAGTACTGAGGATGTAATACAGTACACAGCCTCGCTGAAACATCTCCATTTTCACAATTACACATATTTGGCTTCCTTGAAGATATAATGCTCCATCAAGTCTGGCTGATCAATATCTAGAAAGTTTGTGAATATTAATCAGGAAGATAAGGTTTTCTTATCAAAGTGATCAAATGTCGGGTTGCAAAAATAAGTGCACACTCCTGAAAATTACACACACAAAAAAAAGTGCAAGTTAAAGGCAATTTTAATGCAAGCATGTTGAATCAAAACAGTGACTTTTGGTAAGAAAAGAGCAGGTAAATGCCAAACACGTTTCTCAGAACTAGCCACACTTTCTATGAGAGAAAAGTGACTGTTTCATACAGTAATACAGCAGAGAAATACATGGAGGTTGTTTTTACAGAGGGATGACATTTTTCAGTTTTTATTAAATATGCGTTTGAAAAATGTTATAGTGATATTATGAAGTAGAAGTATATCTTTATGTTCAGAGGTGAACATGTACACTGTACATTATACACAGACAGGTTTTGTTCAGATACATGCTTCAGATGCATCTCATTTTGTCTGTTTAATAACCTGCATGTGTTTGATCTCAGGGCGATCGGTGCGAACCCTTTGTACTGTGACTGCCGCCTGCGCTGGCTCTCAGACTGGGTGAAAACTGGCTACAAGGAGCCTGGCATCGCACGCTGCACTGGACCGCACGGCATGGAGGGAAAACTGCTGCTCACCACCCCGGCCAAGAGGTTTGAGTGTCAAGGTGAGATGACTGAGGGCGAGACACTAAACGCTGAAGATAAATCCATCAGATCCATTGGTTTTGTAGACCACAAATGCATCATTGTGACCCTGGACCACAAAACCAGTCATAAGGGTCGATTTTTTTGAAATTGAGATTTATGCATCATCTGAAAGCTGAATAAATAATATTTCCATTGATGTATGGTTTGTTATGATAGGACAATATTTGCCTGAGATACGACTATTTGTAAATCTGGAATCTGAGGGTGCAAAAAAATCTAAATATTGAGAAAATCATCTTTAAAGTTGTTCAAATGAAGTTCTTAGCAATGCATATTACTAATCAAAAATTAAGTTTTGATATATTTACGGTAGGAAATTTTCAAAATATCTTCATGGAACATCATTTTACAATGATTTTTGGCATAAAAGAAAAATTTTGACCCATACAATGTATTGTTGGCTATTGCTACAAATATACCTGACTGCTTTTGTGCTTTTGAACTGCATCTTATCAGGTTCTGACCATGCAATGACTGACATGACGGTTAAATAAAAATCAGATCTCATCAGATCTCTTCTACAAGTCTTTGCTCTGTGAGAGACACACTCAGCTGTGTGTCAATGTGGATGATTTTTGAGGGACTTCTGTTGCGTGTCTGTCAGGGTCATGTGTAGTGAGGGTTGTGTTTGTGTGCAGGTGAAGTGGACACAGCTATACTAGCGAAGTGTGACCCGTGCATGTCTAAGCCCTGTCTGAACCACGGCAGCTGTGAGGCCGATCAGACAGACGGCTACAGGTGTCGCTGTTCAGAGGGTTTTAAGGTGAGCACACAGAACACATGAGCGATGTGAATGCTGACCGACGGACGTGAGGCGTTTACACAGTTCCTTTCACACACAGGGCAAGAACTGTGAGACGCCGCTCAACGCTTGCGTCAGTGAGCCCTGTAAGAGCGGAGGAACGTGCCACACGTCTGCAGAAGATGATGAAGGCTTTAGGTGAGTCTCAGCATCTTTTCCTAATCGCCTGTTAATGCATGAAGTGGTTTAAAAGCATAGATTAAAGTATTATTTGTTTTGAAAATATCACAGTGTAAAAAAATCTAATTAAAATAAGCTGCACACTGCAAAAAATGCTTTTCTTACTTTGATTTCTTGTCTTGTTTCCAGCCAAAATATCTAAAAATTCTTAAATCAAGAAGTAAAAATTATTGAAAATAATGTTATGTCAGACAGAAAACAATATTATTTTTCTTACCCCATTGGCAGATTATTTTGCTTGTTTCGAGCAAAAACTCGCTTAATTTTAACTGGTAACACTTTACAATAAGGTGTCATTTGTTAACATTAGTTAATGTATTAACTAACATGAACAAACAATGAACAATGCATTTATTACACTATTTATTAATCCTTGTTAATGTTAGTTAATAAAAATACAGTTGTTCATTGTACATACATGTTAGTGCATTAACAAACACAACTTGTGATTTTAATAATGCATTAGTAAATGCTGTAATTAACATTAACATTAATAAATGCTG
Source organism: Aspiorhynchus laticeps (assembly GCA_023376895.1). Taxonomy (NCBI): domain Eukaryota; kingdom Metazoa; phylum Chordata; class Actinopteri; order Cypriniformes; family Cyprinidae; genus Aspiorhynchus; species Aspiorhynchus laticeps. The sequence continues at coordinate 35,879,875 of CM041801.1, forward strand.
TAGAAGTATTGTTCATTCTTAGTTCATGTTTACTAATGAACCTTATTGTAAAGTGTTACCTTTTAACTTGTTTTTTTCTGAAAACAAGACAATTTTTACTTGTCTAGAAAATCCTTCTTGATTTAAGAATGTTTAGATATTTTGGCTGGAAACAAGACAAAAAAATCTAAGTAAGAAAAGCATTTTTTGCAGTGCAATCCGTCTATAATAAACTGCAAAAACACTATCTTTTGCTTTTAGGGTAAAACATGACTTGGACTTCTTCATGAAATTCATTCCCACGGTGCTTCGAAAGTTCGAGCCTCATTAAAACAATGCATTTGTGTTTTCTCAGGTGTTCGTGTGCTGCAGGCTTTGAAGGTCCCACGTGTGACATTGACATAGACGAGTGTAAAGACAGTGACTGTCAGAACGGAGCAACCTGCATAGACGGGGTCAACAATTACACCTGTTTATGTGCCCCTTTTTACACAGGTACATGTTACTACTTACTGAACACATGCTTTTTTCTTAATCAAAACTGCACTTTATTTCAACAGTACACTTTAGGCATTCTACTAACTACAAGTAACTTTGCAACTACATGTCAACTGTTGACAAGTTGACATGTACTTGTAAAGTTAGTCAGTAGTCAATGTCTGACCATCAAAATAAAGTGTTAGCAAATATTAAGCAGACTAATACTAATACTGCTGGCTGACATGTAGTTGTAAAGTTACTTGTAGTTAGTAGAAGGTCTAAAGTGGACAGTTTACAGTATGTGTACTTAGAATGCACTTAGAAATAATATTACTGGGTAATATGCATGAGGTAAGGGTTTAGGGGTAGGTTCAGGTTTATTATTACCCAGTTATTCACTATAAACACTATAATACATATATAGTATGTACATGTGGAACAGGACTGTAAAATAAAGTGCTACCAAATTTTTGGTGTCATAACACACAGTAATTACCTAGTTAAGTACTTAGTAGTAGCCGTTGTACTTACATGAAACAAATGTACTTACCATGTAACTAAGTTATGGAACAGTCTGTAATTACATTTTGTAATTATGTAGATGTAATAGGCAGCTACTGTTACACATATGTTACAAACCGAGTCTGTTACACAGCTACTAGTGCACTTAAGTACAATCTTGATACACTTATTTTAAGTAGCTTATGCTTGTGTAATATTATATAATTTTAATGTAGTTAGAAATGTATTACATGTATTTTAGCTGTGTACTGGTGGGTTAAATCAAACTAAGGTGCAGCTGGATACAGTATAGATACACATGAAGTACACTTAAGTACAATCTTGATACACTTCAGAGCATGTGAGCGGAGCGGAGCGTGGAGCGAGCGGGGAGCGGAGCGTGCGAAATATAGTCGGAGCGCGGAGCAGGTTTTTATCCAAAGGCCGGAGCGATCGCTCTGTCTCGCTCCTGTTCCGCTCCAATACCGCTCACACCACGAGCCTAGGGCATGCACAAATCCACCCAGAATTCACCTGTGCCTTCAACAATTAACAAAACTGTCAGCCTACACTTCAAAAATCGTTCGTTGTGAAGGAGAGATGGAGTTCGTGAAATATTTCCAAAAGCAAACCGACAGGTTTCTGTCAAAAAACTAGATGATAACGATGTTGAACATGATCAGGAATGTGGTGATATGATTTCAGTAAGTAAGGATTCGTATTTTAATCTAAAAAGACACATCATGCGGAACCATGACAGTGTGCTGCGCGAACATGGGGAGGCCAGAGCAAAACGTGAGCATTTTGAATATGGTTGAAATAGGAAATATTGGCTAATAGTCAATTAAATAAGTTTTGTCATACGAATATTTGGTAACACTTTAGAATACTGTTTCTTACTTACTGCATAACTAATAAGGAATTATTGAAGAACTAACAGGTAATTATTCAATAACTCTTAACTCACTACTGTTAACTACTAAGGAAGATGTGTTAACTAATCAGTATGTAATACAATTTTATGATTGTGTTAAGTAACAGTTAGCTAATCGATAACTAATGTATTCTTTCATACCTTCTTAAGAACTACTATTAATTATCTACTAGTTAAGGTTCAAGAAAAATAACTATGAAGTAACTACTAATGAACAGTCATACACAATTAAATTGAGTTGTGACCCTCTCATATAAATGTTATTAGCAGTAGTAGTAGTAGTATGAAAATACAATATTAATAAATGCAATAAATTTTATAGAGGTTTTGCCTATGTAGTGAATTGTTGTGAGTGTGTTTTGTAAGAAATCAGCTTCAGACAGGAACCCCACCACCACTCCAGTGCCATGCGATAAATTACCTTAGTTTTTATATTTTATATACAGTACTGTATGTGTGCCTCCTCAGCATATACCATATTACCATTAATTCAATTCCTGTATGTAAGGCAAGGACTGAGGGAAAATGAAAATACAGGTAACCCATTAATAATTAATAAAGAATTATCAAATAATTCTGCAGGAATTACTTAGAACCTGAAACAGTATTCTAAAGTGAAAATATTAGAAACCCATTAGTAATTAATAAATAATTATTAGATAATTCCGCAGGAATTACGTAGAACCTGAAACAGTATTCTAAAGTGAAAATTTAGGGAACTCATTAGTAATTAATAAATAATTATCAAATGATTCTGCAGGACTTATTTCGAACCTGAAACAGTAGGCCTTCTAAAGTGAAAATATAGTGAAACTTTAAGTTGGATAGTTATGGCAAGACAGTAGAGTTGGGGTTCCTTTCTGAGGCAGATTTCCTACAGAACATGCACACAATGCAATTATTTAAGATACAGGCAAAAGCATAAGGGGTGAGAACCAGAACGGCGTAAGTAACATTTCACCAACTTTACAGGAGGGCCAAAACAAAAAATTACCACTGGTTGATCTGACCTTGTGCACTGATTTCAATTGTTTATTATAAAAATTTGTACACTCGTGGATGACAGTATATTTTTGTCAGTAGAAAGTGCTCATCAAAAGCTTTATTTTGATACTTTTGGGTGTACATCAAACAAAATGCATATTTAATTTCCATTATAGGCTAATAATAGTAGTGGACTGTAACAAAGTTGGTACTTTAGTAGTACTTTTTACTTGTCCTTTTACTCAAGTAATTTTGAAAATGAATAGACCTTATAATTTTACTGGAGTAATATTTTATTGGGGTATCTGTACTTTTACTCAAGTACTTGATTTGTGGGCCACAACCTGATTATTATAGTGATTATTTGCGTATAACTGTTCAGTAGTAGTTATTTCATAGTTATTTTTCTTGAACCTTAACTAGTAGATAATTAATAGTAGTTCTTCAGGAGGTATGAAAGAATACATTAGTTATTGATTAGCTAACTGTTACTTAACACAATCATAAAATTGTATTACATACTGATTAGTTAACACATCTTCCTTAGTAGTTAAGAGTAGTGAGTTAAGAGTTAATGAATAATTACCTGTTAGTTCTTCAATAATTCCTTATTAGTTATGCAGTAAGTAAGAAACAGTATTCTAAAGTGTTACCGAATATTTTAATGTAGCCTACTTAACCCTGTCCGTGATTTTTAATTTCATAGAGAAAGAGATCTAAATACATGTTCTATTTTGACTGATGTTGCTGTGAGTTGTTTATAGGATATAGGCTGCGTGGCGGACGCGTCGCGGAGCGGGTTTGCTGCGTGTTGATTTTCCTTTCCGCGCCTATGTTAACAGATTAGAGCAGACACACTGCCTGCGGAATATGCGCGTATCAGGTGCGCGGTCCAACCACACCGCAACCGCGGCCCCGCGACAGAATAGAAGTGAAGCGGATTTTTCCGCAGCAGTTACGCAACAAACCCGCTCCACGTCCGCCACGCAGACAGTGTGTCCCAGGCGTAAGGCTTCTATTGAGAACGGCAGGTGTTAGGCATGCAGAGGAATTTTAAATGTGAGCGAGCGTGGAGCGATTTCACCGGAGCGGGATGAAATTGTAGGTGAGCGGGGAGCGGAATTGAGCGGAGCGGTCTGGTGCGACTTTGAGCGGTGGAGCGGGGGAGCGAACACTCACGTGAGCGGGGAGCGGGAATTCTCACCGCTCAGCTCCGCTCACATGCTCTGATACACTTTATTTTAAGTAGCTTATGTCTGTGTAATTACATTTATAATTACGTTGTATAAAGTCTGCAACACATATGTAACAATCTTTTGGTTACATAAGTAGCTGTGTAACAGACTCGGCGTGTTACATATGTGTAACAGTAGCTGCTTATTACATCTACATAATTACAAACTGTAATTAATCATAACTTAGTTACATGGTAAGTACATTTTGTTTCATTAAGTACAACGTCTACTACTAAGTACTTAACTAGGTAACTACTCTGTATCATGGACACCTTAAAATAAAGTGTTACCCACTTTAGTTTAAGGTGTCTTTGTTACAGTGTAATTATATATTTAAGTACTGAGTAATATTTATAAACTACATGTACTTACTATATGGTTAATGTTAGGATTAGTGTTTGGCTTTGGGTTGCTTGCATGTAGTTATGTAAAATGTATTGTTATTATAATAGTAAGTAGATGTAGCATGTGTAACAAGGACACCTTAAAATAGTGTTACCAATTTTTCTTTTCTCTCAAAATCTATTAAGCACATTGTTATTACACCAGATTTACAGATTGCACTCTGTGTGTGTGTGTGTGTGTGTGTGTGTAGGGGAGATGTGTGAGGATATGGAGGACATGTGTGCTTCTTCTCGCAGTCCCTGCAAACACCAGTCCACCTGCTTCATCACAGTCACTGGCCCAAAGTAACCACATCTCCTTTGACCTAGCAGCCTTTTTATTACCCAAATGATCGTATAATGTATAATGGTTGTGTACATGTGTGTTGATCTAGGTGTATATGCACACCTGGTTATGTGGGTGACGACTGCAGTGTGAACTATGATGACTGTAAGGACCACAGGTGTCAGAATGGGGCACAGTGTGTGGACGAGGTTAACGGATACTCCTGCGTTTGTCCCAAAGGCTACAGGTCAGTTCTATACACCAACATCTTTACATTTTAACATCATTTTGCCAACCGGTGACCAATTTCTTAGCAAACCTTAATCGCACCCAGCCACATCGTGTACTTTGGAGATTCTTGTGATGGAGGTATAAAGTACTGGTTATCCAGGCAGTGATACAGTGGAGTGTGGCATTCAGAGAGATTGCCCTGCCACCTCTTATTATCATCAGTCATCAAACCCATGAGACACAGACAACACTCCATCAGTCGTTTAATTCTGGAGGGATTTTATCTGACTCAAGAAGTGTGCTGACGTGGATCTGTACGCTGGAGTGCACTTTCCATGTTACTCATGCGCCTCCGTAGGATGAATGGCTTTTGTTGTGGTATTCACCATTCATAAGTCATCTTGGATAACAGTTGTCTCAGAAAGTTGAGCTTTTGCTCAAACACTCAACTCTTAAGGTCATTGCACACCGAGTCCGAAATTTTCGCACGTTGAAAAATAATATGGCCTCACGTTGTGTCAATCCTGCCTCCAAAACTTTCTTCCGTAATAAAAAAAATCGGACCAGGTTCGCAAATTCATTCTTTGCCACTAGGTGCCGCTTTTGGAGCGGTAAAAATAGCGGTTTCCCCGGTAACGCTGTACACAAAGCAGCAGCTCACAAACACTGCTTTATGAAATGCAAATGAAATCGACCAATCACTGCAGATTAGCGTCACACAAAGGAGGAATCATTGAGCTTGCATGCATGTCAACCTGTTGTTGGGGACTCCCAAAACCAAAATATGAACCTTTCATAACCCATAATAGGGGCACTTTAAATTTATTGTCCAAACAAATATTGCCAGACAGAGTTTGCAGAGTTTAAAATAAATCACAATTTCAGGCCCCCCCTTGTATTACCACCTTACTGTGGTGGAGGGGTTTGAGTGACCATGACCCAGAGAGCTGTGTTGTCCAGAGCTCTAGCACTAGCTCTAGGCAAATTGGTCCCTGGTGATATACCAGACACAGAGTGTTTCATCTAAAAGGAAATTAGGCTGCCAGACAAAACCAGGAAACCCAAACACATTGTGAGGGTGAACAGAGTTGCTATTCGTTTTTCCTGAGGGAGGCTCGAGACATGGAGTCTGAGAGGACAGATTGGTAGACACAGGTGGTGATGAAGACTGTCAGTCTGAAGAAGGAGGTCTATCAGGAGAGTTTAACCTTGTGGGGTGATTCGGCTGACTGGTCTGAGCCAGAGACTGCGGCCACAGTAATTATGGAAGCAAAAATTTGGGTGTGGGAAGAGCTCAGAACTTACAGAACAGTACTTTTGGTCAGCCTCAAAGAGGTTGTGGTAAACCATCAAATGGCTTAGCCAGGGGAGGCATGGTCTGGTCCAGGCTATTGTTTATCAGGACCAGGAACTGTCGAGATATTGTCTGGAGGTGGAAGGAACACTTTGAGGAACTTCTGAACCTGATGTAGATGCCTTAAAAATAAGGAGTCGTTGTCCATTCCCTTGGCCGTCCCCTGGATGTTGTTGGGCTTTCATGGCTGGTATGTCTGTTCAACACTGTATGGGGATTAGGATCAAGAGATCAAACTTCTCAGCCTACCATGGAAAAGCCTATGCCAGTGCTGGATAGACCTCAGCAAGAAGAGAAACTCTCCTAGAGGGGGCATGAGATTTTGCTTATTTTTAGATTTGATTTTGCTAAGTGTTTTGTGGACTTGAAGAAGGTCTATGACTCCATTACCCAGGGTTTTTGTGGGGGGTATGGGGTCCCGAAGCCACTTATGCATGACATCTGGTCCCTATACAACTGGTTCAAGAGGTTTGTCTGCATTCTCAGCATTAAGTAAAGCTTGTTCCCAGGGGGTGTTGGACTCCGCCAAGGCTGTCCTTTTGTCACCTATGCTGTTTGTGATATTCATGGACAGGATCTCATGGAACAGCAGAGGAACGGAGGGTTTCTAGGTGGGGACCTCAGGGTGGCATTTATTAATTGTGACCTTACGCACACACTTGGACTGTGGGATGAGGGTCTGTGCCTCCATATCTGAGGCCATGGTTCTCAGTCAGGAAAAGATGTATTGGTAGGGAATGAGTTGCTTCTGCATGAGACTGGTAGGCGGATCAGGACAGCAGCAGTAATGCAGTCATTACTGTATACCGGGCTGTAGTGATGAAGAGTAAGCTGAGCATGTGGGCAATTAAGCTTTTTTACATCCAGCTTTGGGTAGTTGCCAAACTTAAAGATTGCGGGTTCAAGCAGCTAAAATTAGTCATTTTTTGGTCCTGGTTTGTTTTACAGTAAGTGTATACTTGCTGTTTTCGTTGCAAATAAATATTAGGATAGATTATTTGGTGATGGCACTGTGGGTCTTTTTTGTGCCTGCTTCGAGTGTCTAGGTGGTCCACAACGTCTCACCTCTAGCAACTTATGGGGTTCCAATGGTGTTTTTTATGTATGTTGTCATCTTTAAGATATTGTTTGACTGTTTGTCTGTCATTATATAAAGCCCTAAACACGCTGCATGATTTTCGGCTGTCCCAGATGAAAGATTGGCATCGTGAAACAGTCGTGGCGAATCAGAAATCCCCGCGCTTGTTTCACGATGCCAGTCTTTCGTCTGGGACAGCCGAAAATCGTGCAGTGTTTCTCTGGCTTAAAACAATGATTCAGATCTTGAGGTGGAAAGACCCACACAATTGCAGTGTGCTCCTCTTTTCATGCAGTCTGTCTTATAGATGCTCACTCCAGCAGAAGAACATGCATGACAGAGAAATCAATTACAATTAGATTTGAGATGACCTGAAACATTTTGTTTGCAGTGGACAGCTTTGTGAAGTTCCGTCTACTCCACGCTCTCTCTGCGACCTGGCCGACTGTCAAAACAATGCCCCCTGTGTGGAGTGGGGGGGCCACGCACTGTGCCAATGCCTGGAAGGGTTTGGTGGACCACGCTGTGAAAAGTTGGTCAGTGTCAACTTTGTGGACCGAGACTCCTACCTGCTACTGAGTGACCTAGAGAACTGGCCTCAGGCTAACATCACGCTACAGGTATTCAACAAAGACCAAACTTTAAACGAACACTGGATGAAATTCATCAGTGTTATTGTATATCATCTTTCATATGGCTTGCACCATAACAGAACTAGTACACTTAGTAGGAGCGCTGTATAACAGGTAACCATTGTAGCGATAAGATCCATTTCTTGGCATTGGCAAACTAGGTGGTCACTGCGGTCAGATTAGTTCTGTTCGTCTACAGAAGATAGATCTATTTTGGTTCTGTTCTCAGGTGTCCACCGCAGAAGACAATGGCATTCTTCTGTACAATGGGGACAATGACCACATTGCTGTGGAGCTTCATGAAGGTCATGTTAAAGTCAGCTATGACCCTGGCAGCCAACCAAGTCATGCAATCTACAGGTGATCTGGAGTTTAAGCTGTAATTTGTTATTCAAATTGAATGTTGGCATGCAGGGACATTATTAATTATGAAGATGACAGATCACTACATTTCAGCTGACTACAAATGAAACCTTTATGAAGCTTCAATACAATTAAAATTTCACATCAGATGTATTTCATGTTTGTTTTACACAGTACTGAGACCATCAACGATGGTCAGTTCCACACCGTAGAACTGGTGACCTTTGACCAGATGGTGAACCTTTCCATAGACGGTGGTATCCCAACAACCATGGACAGTTTTGGTAAAGTGCAGCCCTTGAGGGGAGAAGCTCCATTATATGTGGGAGGTAGGAGTGCACCACGAATATCTGCCTCCATCACAGTTACCATAAATGTCCAAAACTGTCAATCACCACTGTGCACCTATGAACCCACCTAGACACTACATGTTCTCCACTCTATTGCTCTTGAACTCTGCTAGAATCACCAAATCACCAGCTGTAGGATATTCATACCTACATTAGTTTGCTTCAGTCTTGCAGGTGATTTCGAGCATTTAAAAACATCTATTTTTTCTAGTACATGCAATAGGACAGGATGGACATCACAGTATTCTGTGTATTAGATAAATACAAGTATTTAAAAAGGTCCAGTTCAAGATGCATGAATGCCCAAACAAATCACAGCCATAGAGCCATAGTTTGACAACAAGCATGTAAATAAATAAGAAAAAAACAAAGTGTGTTTCAAAAACCCTCTCAAATCTGCCATTGATAGTTTAACAGTGCTGGGCAATACATTGATCTGTAAAGACAGTTCCTTGTCGCTCCCTACTGGCATAACAACTAAACACCGAAGGCTCCAAAAAATCCCCACCACTAACACACAGACGGACAGCCAGTCCAGAACTCACAGAGAAATGTGAAGTGACACAAACTACTCTCTGTCCTGATCATGATGGAATATCAGTAGTCTTGCATGGCTCCTCAAACAATGAGATTTGAGTATATACATAGAGTAACAGTATATAAGTTTTTTCAAATCCAGTCCTAGAGGGGCCACTGTCCAACATAGTTTAGCTCCAACCCTTGTTAAATCCCACCTACCTGTAATTTTCAAGTAGACCTTGATTATCTTGTTCACGTGTGTTTGGTCAGAGTTGCAGATTAAGGGCGTGTTCACACTTGGCATTTTTTTGACAAGAAAAAGTTGACGAGCGCTTTATTGGTTAAATAAAAAGCTGGCAGCATTTTGGTTACAAATATAAGCAGAGGGCGTCTTTTGTTGCCATAACAACAGCTGCAACAGTAGCCTAGTGCTGTGTGCTGCAGAAATGTCGAGAACGAGTAAAAAGTTGGCTCTTGCGTTGGCTTTTAAAGTTAATGGGGAGGGTAATGACAGTTCACTTGACGTAGGGGTTTTTTTTCTTCAGAAACGTTGAACTTTTTTCAACTTAAAAAGACGCTCTGTGCGGCAGAAAAAGACGCCGGCGGTGGCGTTTTAAAGGGGTAATATGATGTTGCTAAAAATAACATTATTTTGTGTATTTGGTGTAATGCAATGTGTTTACGTGGTTCGAGGTTCAAAAAACACATTATTTTCCACATACTGTACATTATTGTTGCTCCTCGATGCTCCGCCTTTCTGAAACGTGACGATTTTTACAAACTCATCGTTCTGAGAAGCGAGGCGTGCTCTGATTGGCCAGCTATCCAGTGCGTTGTGATTGGCCGAACACCTCAAGCGTGAGACGGAAATGTTACGCCCCTCACCATATTGTGATGCGTGTCTCGGCACGATGAGACAAAAACAATAAAACCCATTATAAACTATGCATTTGTTGCATCCAGTGGGGACATAATTACTGATTATAATTACTTATACTGTCTTTTTACGCGTCGCGTTGCATCGCGCCTTAAACATTACCATGTCTGCATTTGTGTTTGTAGAAACGACAAACAACAAGCACTACTCTACACTGCTCAAAACTGTCATTTGAATAGTCAGCGGCAAATTCTTTAAATAAGAAAACATACTTACAGGCTGTGAGTCAGAAGCGTCAGACTGTTCTCGCAAAGTCAGAATTGCTCCACTTTATAGAAACAGTTTTTGTGCAGACAGCATTGTAGGCTACTCTTCCAGGTTCAGGACACAGTCCTGCATTAAATGCGCTGCACACACTCCAATATTTGTGTTGAACTGTTCTGGAACAGTGTTGTAAATATAACTTAACCACTGATTTCTAGTTGAGTCCTCTTTTGGATCCCAAACAAAGTAGTTTCTCTTTCACAACGAAACACAGCGTCTCCAGAACATGACGCCGGCGGCAGCAACAACACTACAGACAGAATAATAGCTCCGCCTTCTTTCATTGCGTATACATTTGGGCGGAGTTATGCAAATCTCCCCACACCATGACGTAGACATGTGGGGCATATTTGAATGAGGCGTTTTAGGGGGACGTGTTCGAGTCTTAACTTTTATAAAGAATATCTCTTTGGTTTGAGACTTTAGTCTTTGCAACTTTACAGATCTTATATATAAGAGAAAGGAAAACTTGAAATCGCATCATATGACCCCTTTAAAAAGCACTCAGGACTTTTTTGAAAACATGGTTTACTCCATAGGATTATAATGTAAAACGGACGCTGGCAGCTTCAAAAAAGACGCCAAGTGTGAACATAGCCTAACTCTGTATGATAGCTGACCTTGAGGAGCAGGGTTTATAGAACTCTGCCATATATCATTAATGGTAACTGAATTTATGTGGCATCAGTGTTCTGCTACATGTGTACCACTGGTCTCTTTTACAACATCTTCTCGCTGAATCAGGCATGCCGGTCAGCGTCCACCCCACAGCTCCCCGCATCTGGCAGATCCAAAACAGCTCCAGTTTTCACGGCTGTATCCAGAACCTTTACATCAATAACGAGCTACAAGACTTTACCAAAACCCAGATGAAACCTGGTGTGGTGCCTGGATGTGAGCCCTGCCGAAAGATATACTGCCTCCATGGTATTTGCCAACCCAACACCGCCATAGGCCCCGTATGCCACTGCCAGCCCGGATGGAGTGGGCAACACTGCGACCAGCCTTCGGCGAACCCCTGCCTGGGCAGCAAGTCAGTCAAATTCTAGAAGTGAAATATGCAGAGCGGACCGAGGCACAACAAGTAATGCTCTAATTCCTCCATTCGTAGGTGTGTCCATGGGAGATGTATTCCAATGGACACGCAGTCATACCGCTGTGAATGCCAGGAGGGTTTTCATGGAGCCCTGTGCAACCAGCAGGAAGAGCTCATCAATCCATGCAGAAAGCTTCAATGCAAACATGGTCACTGTCAGATATCTGACACAGGAGATGCCTACTGTCATTGTGAGGTGGGCTACAGTGGAGAGTTATGTGACAAGGGTAAGAAAACATAAGCACAACCCTTCGGGCGTATGCTCATTGTCAAGCATTCTGTTTCTGATGAGATAAAGTATGGATAGCTCCGGTACTATTATTAACCCTCTGGTGTTGTTTGGTCACTTTAGACCAGAAAAAAACTTTTTTTTTTTTTTTTAGAAATGTTAAAAATCACTACCTCATCGGAATGGTATGAAACTTGGAGACTTTTATGGCAGTCGCTATGTGACCCCCCCCCCCCACACACACACACACCCACACACACACAATCTACAATCTACAAATTAGCCACAATGCAGAAAAAAGTGCACAGCAATGAAGGGGTGACAAAAGTATGCCTGAAAACACTGCTCAGTAACTAAGGAATACACAGTACTGGCTATACAGCCATCTAATGGCTACTCTGTGGTATTACAGGTGATTTTCTTGATTTTTTTCCACAAGTTGAAACAATTCTGCCTCAATTCAATAGATTTAAATACTTTTAATCTATTTTTAACTTTAAAAAAACAATTATATATATTACATATATATTATAATTACATTTTATACAGAAAATAGCCCATAATTTAGATATGAATATTAATTAGTAACATGAAATACACGCAAAATGCAAAATATTAAAGAAAAAATATTATTGAAATAAAATATAGTATCTTCACAAAAATAAAATTATTACACGATTATGGCCTCCGGTCAGTTTTGACAGTGAACAACACAAGTGTGACTCCCAAATGAACAATACCAGAGGGTTACATTTGTCTTTTCTATGCTATTTGGTTAGTAATCGTCAACTTGACTTTCATGCCGTTTCTTCTGTTTTAGAGTCTGAGTGCCACGGGGAGCCAGTGCGGGACTTCTACCAGGTCCAGCGCGGTTACACCATCTGTCAGACCACACGCATGGTGTCGTGGCTGGAGTGCAGCGGCGCCTGCGACACCGGCTCCTGCTGCACCAGTCAAAGGATGAAGCGCAGGAAATACACTTTCGAGTGCGGCGATGGCACATCCTTCAGCGAGGAGGTCGAAAAGACCATCAAGTGTGGCTGTGCGGGGTGCATGTAGAACACAACCACTAGCATCACCACCTCATCACAGTCTGACAGAACCGCGGAAAGAGCCATCACAACAAGTCAACAGAAATAGATATCATCTTTCATTGGGTATGCAGAGACATACCCCCCCCCCCCAACCACCACCACCACCACCACCACCCCAACCCTTAATTTCAAACCCTTTTTGTCCTTTGGTAAGGTCTCAGAAAGGTAAAATAACACCACCTCGGCGAGCGAGGTGGCCCCTGGCTTGTTTCAGCCCAAAAGCAGGACAGTAGTCACGTATTAGACGAAAACGATGGTCTTTTTGACTCTCTCTGCAATGCAGGACGTGTATTTGAGCACATAAGGCTCCAAAATGGTGACGAAAGGACCATCCGCATTTCCACCACGCCTGAATAAAACTATATTAAGTATGATATATCTATCTGTGTGGAAGAATACATCCTCGGAGACATGCTGGTAAAATAAAACAAGATGTGCATGGAACGACATGCCGTCTTACCAGATATCTCCAGTCATTTTGTGTTGTGGGTGGCACACGGGACTCTTCCATGTGTTCAATTCCACTGCAAATATGACATTGTTAATAAACGACACGGGGGGCAAAAATACCCAGCAGCCATCCATGTGAACGTGTGAGATCTCCTGGTGCCATAACATAGAGTTATGTTGTTGGAGGGGAGCTTCTTTACTATATCTTGACTCTCGATAGATCGAGATAGCTGAAGAAAATGAAAGTCCAATAAAAGGATCCATTCCATATAGTGGATCCCTATTCCATATAGTGTTTGTCATTCCATTACCTCAAACAGAGAACTCTACAGAATGTAAGGGAGAGTGCTAGATAGATCTCATCGCACCGTTTTATAAGATGCATGCTCATTGTCATGTGATGTCTGGATTGTGGTTAATATATAGCACTGCTGAGCAGACACTAGAACATCGCTTATCGAAACACGGCTAAATATGCAACGCCACTGCAGTTTTTATATCAGTCAGTGTTTGAGGGGTACAATATGACTATGGGTTATGACCACAACACTGTACGGTTCTCCAACGATTTCCCAGATTCCACCACGTTCTCTTTTAGATTCCTACAGTATTATCTCTGCAAGCTACTGCGTTCATGAAGGTTTGCAAACGAATGCCATGAACGTCGTCCTAGAATTAAAACATAAGTGCAGTTTGGCTTACTTCATTTAATTTCGGTGTTTGTTTTTTTCGCTTTGGTTTCCTTTTCCTAACTCCCTAGACCTTCTTCGCTTTATACAGAAGTGCTTAACAGATTCTAATATATATTTGTATTTCATTTTGGTATAGTATTTTTATATGTTAAAGAATACATTTGTGTTTTCAGGATTTTACTATCAAACAGCAGTGTGAAATTCTGTGACTTTTGGCGTTTTATTCGGTCATTGCTTATGCAGGCTACTGTGCTTTGAAACTGTATGCCAAAAGCATAGATAATTATTAGCCTATTAGCCTTATTGTAATAGGAGCCAGTGTCAATTGTTTTGGAAGTTTTGTTTTTTATTGTAAATGTTGTCTTCATGTGAATTATCTATATTGCCAAAAGTATTGGCACCCCCTTCTAATGAACAGGTTTGACTACTTTAGTAATTTCTATGAGTACAAATCTTAATGTTAAAGCATATGATATTCTAGGAAATTGTGTGCTTCTAATATTATAGCAACAGTTTGGACTCTTTTCTATTCTAACATGACAATGTCTCTGTGTATAAGACAAGGTTCAAAAAGAAAATGATTGATTGAGTCAGTGTGGAAGAACTTGACTGGTCTGCATAAAACCAAGTCCTAATCCCAGTTTAACACCTCTGGTGTGACTGTAAATGCAGACCTTGAGCCAAAAACTCATCACCAAACACCAATGACTTGTACATATGGGTTCAGTCATTTTAGACACTTACAAAACTGTTGCAACAGAGATGGAAATACAATTTTTAAATACATTAATTATGTTCCCATCGTTGTTGCCACAGATTTGGAAGTGCATTTTTTCTGTTCTAAAGAAGAGGGTGCCAATACTTTTGTCTATAAAGTGTATGTACAAGTCATTGGTGTTTGGTGATGAGTTTTTGTCTCAAGCTCTGCATTTACAGTCACACCAGAGGTGTTAAACTGGGATTAGGACTTGGTTTTATGCAGACCAGTCAAGTTCTTCCACACTGACTGAATCAATCATTTTCTTTTTGAACCTTGTCTTATACACAGAGGCATTGTCATGTTAGAATAGAAAAGAGTCCAAACTGTTGCTATAATATTAGAAGCACACAATTTCCTAGAATATCATTATATGCTTTAACATTAAGATTTATACTCATAGAAATTACTAAAGTAGTCAAACCTGTTCATTAGAAGGGGGCGACCCAATACTTTTGGCAATATAGTGTACCACATTTAAAATATCTTTGTGGTTGAGTTTGTAATTATTTATTTTAAGGCCTTTCCAGATAGAAAGCAGAAATTTCATTTACGAGTACGCAGATTTTGAGTTGTGAATAAAGCCAAGAGGAAAAAGAGGTCAAGACCAGGCATATTTAATAAAGGTTGCTACTATCCAGTCGTCATAGCAAGTCGATATCCCCGACTGCTACGAACGCTTTCTGTGATCAAGCGCAGACCAAAAGAAACGACTTGCTTATGATGAGAACTAGCAGTAATTTAATCCTCCATACATTCATTGTACCACATGGTTGGTCCATTTCTCCAGAATATTTAGTTTGACTTTTGTGGATACTTATTGCTCTTATTGTACATCGAGGTACTGGGAATGAAAGTTAATGTCAATGTCATCAGTGCAGACAAACCATTGGAAAGGGTTACAGACTTCTCATGGGTCTGAGCTAACCTTGTGCCAGTCACAACCATCGCATCAATAACCTTTATTGTGAAAGATACTGTCGCTGTTGCATATAGAACATTTAAGAGCTCTTGCTGTTTATTCTTCTGATGTTACGTTGATAGTTACATTGACTAACTGCAGTTACTCCGAATGTAAGTAGCGCCACCAAAATGTTTACTGAACTTCCTTTTTCATTCATTAAAATGTGTGATTATATCAGTGTCTATGTCTGCTTTATCAAAACCATAAAAATGTTTAAGCCACAAAATACTTGGTTTTTGGCACATTTGATCCAGCCAAACAAATTGGTTGTCACTGGAAAAAAACAACAAAAAACACTTAAATTATGAATTATTAATGATTCACTCAACACAAATGTATTTCTTGTTGTATACATGTATACATAAAACTCAAACCAAGTTAATTTACTTTTTTTTAATAATATTTCCTACATGCACAACTCAACCATATAAATGGGGTATGGTCTTCATTCCTGGTGATGGTTTATGTAGACTACATTTCAGAATACTTTAAATTCAAAAAAGTAAAAAAACATTAAAATATACAATTTTATATATTAATTAAAATAAAAACCAAAATACATTTAACCTCTTATGGTTATGAACTTAAACATTTTCCAGCCAATTAATCCAGTTTTAGAAAACCTGCAATCTTGTGTAGTTTTCTTTGATTTTATGGTCTCAAATATTCATAATCTAAACAAAAGCGATAGAAATTTGTGCATACAGCATGTTCCTATGTACATCACCCTCTAAAAGAAGGAACAAAACTCTATAATGATAGACTGAAAATATTAACTACTACATATTTAAACTTCAGTGCTGTAAAAGACAAAATGAAATTTAATAATTAAGAACAAAAGGGAAAAAGCTGTGATCTTAAGAAGTTTGGGACAATTTTCTCATCTATGTGCAAAAAGAATGAGGCTTTATTGAGGCAACCTCAATCACTTATAAATACAGATAAGAAAAAGGCACATTATTCAGGTTACAAAGACACTTTAATTAGCTAAAATGATTAATTGTTTTAGAATTGTGGATCATTCCTTAAATAATATCTAGTCCAAGCTGTTGTAATAAGCTATACAATGTAACGGTCAAACAAACAAAGTGAGTTATTGGGTTATTTATAACCCATATTTAAAATGCCCATTAAAGGGAATCAGAACCTTTATTTCTTCACTTCTTTTTACATTAACGGCTCTATCAAGATTTTTTTTTCATAACAAACAAATAGACTTCTTTAAGCTTAATTGGAAAAAGTTTGACACTTAAAAGAACGAACTCTGGAAAACGTCTTTGCCCGAACTAACAAACAAACAAAGACAAATCTCTCAGAGGACCATAAATTCAAAGTCACAATGTACTGCCAAAATTGCTTCAAAAATAATGTCCTGAAATGCATCAGCACCCCTTGTTCTTATGAAACACTTCTAAATGAGTTTCTAGTACACCTGTACACGTCATGGTTTTGAGGTCCTAGTACGTTTTGTGGGAGTGACCAGTGGTTCCAAGCCTCGCTTTGTGGAGGATTTGGGAGAGAGTGTCTGTAAAGGGGTCTTTCTTTGTGACCTAGTTAACACTTGGTCTTCTAACGTCAGTGGTTTAACATCCACATCTAAAGATTGAGATTCTAAACTATTAGGGTCTTTCCGAAACACCGGTTTCTTTGTGTAAACTTTAGTCAGACTTGCTTTATATTTTGCCTTATCAGTTCCGGTTTTGATCAGCATCTGTTTTTTACTCGAGGTGTTTGTTGAGGCATTCTCACCGATGGCTTTCGCCATTCTCGTGAGTGCCTGCAACCTCTTTGAAGAGGCACCACCGTCTTTGTGACACTGGTTCCTTTTCAAAGCCCGCTGTTTGAGGGCAGAGTTCGTTTTTGCCGTCTTGGTCAGAGACGAGATCCTTTGAACAACCACAGACTTTGACCCTTTGTGTGTCGGCAGTTTGTTGGCTTTCTTTGGAATCATTGGCGCCTTCAAACGAGCACCTTTGAGCGTTTTCTCTTTGCATTTCTTGTTTTGCTGAACCTGAAGCTTCTCACGCATGTTGGAGTATTTCCGAAGAATCCGAGCGCTCGCTGGATTTTTCGCACCGCCTGCGGTCGCAGCAAGGCTCTCGGGAGCCAGTGTCGACGTCACTCCAGCAAGACTCTGTGCCTTCGTACAGATTCGCGTGGCAGTCGTCGGTTCGTGCTTTTCTTTACTCCTCATACCTTGACCTAAAGCTTTGGAGAGCAGCCTTTGATTCTTGGGGTTGTTCTTCACCGGTGACGCAATAGCAAACTTTTTCAGGTGCTTCTTCAACCGTTCGGCCTGGATGCTCGGAAATATCCCGAGAGAGGACCCTGCTCCTGCTGTCGAACTGTGAAAGCACAACTGTGTTTCAGAAGGAAGTCTGGTGTTCACCTTCTTAACAATTACAAGCGATTTGGTTTCAGTCGACTGTAGGAACCACCTGCAGATACTGGACAAGTCAAAGGGCTTCATGAATAGCATTTGCACGGGGGATAACTTTTGTTGTTCCAATGACCTTGACTTTCGTGCTCTGCGTTTGCTTTTCCAGATTTCTTTAAGCCTATCTGCCTTGTTTTTGGGTTTTGGTGCAGGCTGACCGTCCTTGTCCATTGGAACCCAACTTTTGTGCATTTTATCAAACTTTGAATTTAAATCTGAAATCAACTGCTGGTGGTCTTCCCCCGTTAGAGCCTCCAAAAATTTGGAGGGACTGCAAACAACAGGTTCGGTCGTCTGGAGACCAGCTATGCGGAAGGATTCATCTGGCAATTTCAGTGAGCCTCTTATTTGGGCCTCCACATGATTTTGGATTTCAAGTTTTGAACTCAAGGGGCTTTCTTCAGCTTCCCCACTTGATGCTGAAACCCTTTGTTGTCTCAGAGGACGTTTATTTCTACTCGGGGTTGTTGTTGAACCACAGGAGTTTTCAGTATTAGCTACATTCCCTCTTCTCAACGACATGCGTCCAGGGCTTTCTGATGCATCTGCGATAGCAGATTTGTTGTTACGGGGCTGTTCTGTAATTAAACTGACACTGCTTCTTAAGGGCATGTGCCCACTGGCCTCGGTTTTTCTACAAGTAGTACTGGAGTGTGAACTGACAGGTTGTTCACTGATGAAACTTTTACCAGGAGAATCTTTAGTAACAGTCGGTTTATTTGAGCTAACAGTTCTGCTTCGTAGAGGCATATGCGTTACTGCCTCGGAAGATGTACACACATCTCTATTAGTTGCCTGCTCACTAATAGAGCTGCTATTTCTTAAAGGCATCTGCCCTTGCTTCTCTGAATGGCCTTCTGTCGAACTGATCGACTTGCTACCTAAAGGCCCTTCAGGGTTACTTCTGCTTCTCAAAAGCATATTTTCAGAGCTTGGTGGGGATTTTTTGATGGGTGAACCGGGTCTGCTAACAGACAGCTTAACAGGACTACTTTTGTTTCTAAGTGGCATTTTTTCAGTGCTTTCAGAGGCTTGATTGTTCAGTTTGTGGTGTTTTCCACTCTCTGTGGTGCTTACAGTCTCTGGAAGAACCTCAGCTGCCAAAACACTTGGCAAATCATTATTCACTTTGACGCCTGGACTTGGATGCTCATCTCTCCCAACAGCGGTTGCGGTTTTTGATTTTGGTCTTGATTTGACTGCATGATCCACAACCGGACCATTACAAGGTTTGGCATCCGGGAGCTCCGGTGCCGTTTCAAGAATGTCTACAGCTTTCAAATCAGGCTCCTTCTCAGTATGCACATTTGTTTCAGTGGAATGAGCCTTTGGGCTTTTATCATTGGCATGATCAACAAGTTCAGAAGCACCACACTTCATAGAGTCTTTCGTTATATCAACGCTGCCTTTCCTTCTACTACGCAAGCATCTGTCTGAGGGCACGGCCTGTTTTGCATTCAAAACTTTTGAAGTATGCAGATCCACATCCTTCTCTTTACATTTTCCAAGTGGTTGTACAGTAGAGACTTCAGTCAGGCTGGACACCGCCGAATCCTCTTTATTCTTCACTGGTGGTTCGGAAGAGTTTGCTGTTTGGAGATTACTTTCAGTGTCATGTACAACTTGTTCCTGAGCACCTCTATCCTCCTCAGTGTTTACCTTTATTTCTGATGCCTCGCATTGTTCCTGAACAGTCTCGATTTCTGTGGAGGGGTTTATTTCCCTTTCATTTCTCGGTTCTATGTCGACTTCATCAGTACAGCACTCTTTGGCCATGTTAGGGATCAGTGACGGCTCCAAAGATTTATCCTCACACTCAGCCGTTCTTTCTGTACCACATACCACCTCTTCAGGCACGGGCCCAATTTGGGAGTCACATTCGCCTTTCTGTACAGTGAGATCTGTTGTTTCTCTGCTTTCTTCTACCGTGGCCCTGTGTTTCTCTGAGATCAAATCTGGTTGCTTGGTTAATTCACTCAAAGTAATTTGGCCATTACTTTGAATTTTACCCGTCTGACTGGTTTCAACCATCAGACCCAGACTTGATACTTTTACGACATCTCCTGGCATTTCATTCTCTGCGATCTGCTCTGATGGTAATTCTGGAATAGCATTTTTCATGCAGTCCCCTGCAAAAGGTATGTTTACTAGAGGTACACTTCCAGACTTAGCAAGGACCTGCTTCGGAGTCACTGAGGTGTGCACGTCTGGCATATGAGCTGGACAATTCCCACCGGAAACGCCTATCGATTTACGAGCTAAGGTACGGACGGTTTTTAGTTCCAAGTACTCTTCCACATATTTGTGCCCCCTTGTGCTCTTTCGGGCATTTTGTCGTGGATGCAGTTGATTACGAGATTGAGGCTGACATTCTGTAATTGATTTTCTAATATAAACTAGGTCACAATGGCTATCGGCATCATTTATGAGACAACTTAAAGAGCCATTCCAAGAACCTTTTCTGCTTTTCCTGGCTGTTCTTGGAGATATTGGGACAACAACACTTGATGTATTTTGAACTGTGGACAGTTTTAAAACAGCATCTTCATTTTGTGCAAAGCACTTCGACAAATCTGCATGATCAGTCTTCGCAGTACAAGTTGGCAAGCATCGCTCCGCACTGCATAGACACGTCTTTACAGAATTGCTTCTTGGAATTTGCTGAATGCCTGAACCAAACACTTTTTTCGCTCCCAGATTATCAGTAGTTGTCTTTGTCATGACAAACAATTTTGTTGCAGAACTTGCATTTCCACACTCAACACCTGTTCCACAAGATGAAGATGACAAAACTTCCATCTTGCCAAGGTCAACTTGTTTTTCAGTTGTTACCCGTGCAATACTGGAAACATCAGCCTTTAACACCTCTGCAGTAGGCTTTTGACTGGTCCTGACAACAGATGACTCTTGAGTCTCACTAATGCTCACAGCAGCATCCACAGAGCATGTTCTCTCAGACTGCTGAATCTCAGAGCTGGTTTCCAAAGATGCATAACCGCAGCTGGTTGTCGCCTGCTTCTCACACAAATCTGTAGTGGGTGCATGGAAACGGTTGGAAGGAGCCACAGTCTTGACTTCGCTTTGTAAGAGGCCTAATGCATCAACTATTTGGTGCTGGTGGTGCAAACACAGCTTTGACATGAACTGTTCCAAAGTGTTCACAGACTGTAGATCTTTTACTTGTAGGTCGATGGAGTCCCTGAAAGACCAGGCAAAAATATTAGAAATATATTCTCAATTGTATAATGCTGAAATGTATGTTAAATGTGGTAAAGTATGGTAAAAAGAGACTGTATATATACTGATCTACCTTTTGACCAAATGTGTAGCTGGGCCGACATGAGAATTCCTTAAAGATGTATGACCTTTGTTAAAATTCTTCTTAGTCGAAAGATCAAGAACTCCATCTAAAGAGACAAATCATTCAAAACTAAGATAAACCAATTTGTTTTTAACTAGTAGCTCTTTATATATTTATAATTCTATACTGTACCTTGCTCAAAGTCCTCCACTTTGATCTTTCTCAGAGAGAGGTCCAGCGGGGCATCTTGGTCCACCATGATTAACCTTTTCTGAGCAGAAGCAACGGAGTCTATTTTGACAGCAGTGGATGAAGCGACACAGCTAGTTTTCAGAAGGCTTTGGTCCTTTTTTCCATTGTTCAGAAGGGAGTCCCGAGAGCAGTTGTTTCTTGAGGTATAATGTGAAGCTAATGCATTAATCATTTGCTGCAAGATACCACAAGCCACCACAGGGATGTGTGGATCTGGAATTCTTGGCGTGTATTCTGTAGACAGTTCAATTAGACGTTAAAATAAAGCATCAAAGTCTGAAAATAAACATTACAGTTGACAAGGACTTCATTTGAGTGTCCAGCAAATGGGACACTTTGATAAGAACAGAGTAGAAAGGAAAACTCAGGCTTGGGGTAAATAAACCTTTATTATAGCTCTGCTACATGCACATTAAAACTTGTGAGAGATTAATCGATTTACTTGCTCTGGACAGTACCAGTAACTCTTACTACAGCAAAAGTTGCATTCATTTCCATCACTTTTATGCACCATGTCTGACCATTCATTTTCACACAGTGACTTACTATGTGCTGGTAAACTCACCTTTGCTGTTTAACACTGCATTCAGGAATTCCTCTGATTGCCACTCAAGTCTGTTGATATTAGAAGGATCTTTACCTAGTAAAGGTTTTCCTCCACTTTCCACAATTTGTTTGTTGAGTGCAACTACATGTTCCTGTTCATGGGGGAAAATACAAAGAGAATGAAGGTTGGAGGTGTGTGTGTTTTTACATACTTTTAGGAGACACACATGCAACTTAAAATTTATTCCAAAACCATGGAAAATGAAATTAACACTGAAAATGCTATCACTGAAAGCATGACTTAAATCAATAATATAGCTAGTACAGGGAAAAACGGCTAGCCTAAGGTAAAAAAGATTAAAGTGGTTCTTCCAATGTGTCTTGACATCAGGAAAAGGGGGGAAAGTGTAAATGAACAAACAAAAAAAACTACCTTCACTTTTTCTCGTCTTAAGCAGCAGAAAAGACAATTTTCATCAAATGACCAATTTGACACACTTGCAGGCTTACAATCTGTGGATCCAAAAGAAGAGGCAAAATTCAACTGTGTGTGCAAGAAAGGGAACTTGGAAAAGAAAAACGACCAGTTTTATAGTCCAACTAGCTGTCCATTTTGGGTAGCGTGACTAAAATTGAAATAGTCAATCAAAAGCATCCTTAGACCAGTGTAATCGATCTCTAGTTCCACCACTAGCTCAAAGAGGAGCTTGGTTGCATCTTTGAATCCTTTGGTCTAGTAACATTGGCTGGACCAGATGTTTTGAATTTGTCATGTTGATCATCCAACTAGAGTAGAACATAGGCTACACCTAACAGATCTTGACCAAATGGACCTTACACATGTCTGGGGCTTTCAGAAGTGGAGGGCTGATGATACACAGGGCAAGTTTTTGAACAATGTTGCTGTCAACGGGCAACCAGGGGAGACACAGGGCCCACGAGTCGACCAATCAGAAGTATCCATATAGAAATTCGTTACCCATTCTCCGTGAGAAAGTGCTCAAAAGAAGTTGACCAGCAAAATTGCTCAAAAACTTGCCCCGTGTATCATCATTCAAAGTCATCATAGTTAACTTTTACAGAGGTGAACGGAAAACTAGAACAAATATAAATCTCTGCATTTTCAATAGCAAGAGAAAAAAAAAGTGATAGCATTTCTATGACTTAATAAAAAAATAAATAAATGAAATTAAACATGCATATATACACACACACACACAAAGATTGATTATGGTCAGAAGATAGATGTAAAATCTGTCATCAGTCCTTCAGCCGTCATATTATAAATTCTCACAGCAGCGTTAAAGCGTTTTCTGCAATTTAATGATAAAAACCAAAGTGCAGTGTTAGGAACATATTTTTAAATTAATATTAAAAAAATCTCTCTAGATTAATGATGTTAATAACTGTGGAAACGCATCACAGTCTTTGTAAAGGCACCAAGTTTGGTGACACTTCCACCCACTGGTCAGGGGGAAAATGGCATTGTTTTTCAGTAATTATATTAGCATTTTTATTTACTCATGTATATATTTGATTTGTATATCTGCCATGAATATACAAAGCGACTAAACAGTGCATTCAGTATGTGTTCTCCCTGGCAATGACAGGCCAGCAGCTGTGGATGGGGTTTTGGATTCATTTCAGGGAAATAAATATCTGAATCGGCTCAAAAAGTTATTTGTTCAGTGATGCTTTCTGCAAGTTACAACACTGCACCAGTAGCTGATGACCAGCAGGTGTCTGTGTGTATAACTCTGATCATCGTTTACTTCTGATTATCGGTTCTAGAAAGACTAGGCGGTATATAGACTTTGTAAATTATAAGGTTGCATGATTAAATCAAATACGACTCATGCGCATCTTGTCAGTAAAGCCGGTTCTGTGATTAGTAGTAAATCTCCATCACCTGCTTTCAGATGGAGCAGCATTTACTACACAGAGCCATAGTTCACTGACAAGCTACGCAAAAACTGCATTCATAATCGCAGACGATTTAATCACATGAATATGAAATCGAAGATATCGTTCTGCGATAATGAAAGCTGTTTGCGTAGCTTCTCAGTGAACTACGGCTCTGTGTAGTAAATGCTGCTCCAAGCACGTGAAAATACCACATTTAATAACATGTTTTTACTCCAAACTTGCTTCATAACGTCAGCCGAGTGTTTGAAATAATCGCAGCTTTTGCCGTATCGCGATTTTATTTTGATTTATCGTAAATTATAGGGCTGCCCCCTAATAGTTCACTATTCGTTAGTCGGCGAAAAAAAAAAAAAAAAATCCACAGGCGAAGTCACACAGTTTGTGACGGACAGATTGTTAAGACATATTGTCTTTGTGGTTATACAGTAAATCGGGCAGGACATCCAAATGCTCGCCTATCATTCATCGACCTCAAATATGGCTTATCATCTGAAATATGTAAGTATTAGCAATTTAACATGGCCACTCAATCTCAGTGTCTGTGTGGAGTATAGAAGCTGAACAGCGCTCACTGCAGGACAGATGGAGGCGCCGCTCACTTGCTCTTAAAATACTCCCTCATTTTTGGTCATTCAGATAATATTAATACATCTGTTTATTTGTGTGCACTCACAATAACAACAAAGCATTGCGCTTTTGTAAAATAATGAAAAGCAAACAGGATGCACTTTCTGCCGTCTCAGTCTGTGTGAACTTCAGCGTGAAACTGTGTATATCTTTGCCTTAGACATAAAAAAAAATATCTATAGAGATCAAAATGTCTACTTTCAAATAAACCAATTCAAATGGAAGACAAATATTCTCAAATTATGTAATCCGTATGAAACACGCACACAGGAGCATCACTACTGTGGAGATGATGAGTCAAGAGTCACTGATCTCTTAAACAGAACAAAGCAGTAGTTTATCAATACATAAAAATTGTAATAATGCAGTCTCCTCACTGTTTTTCCCCCGACACATTCATAATCATTACTACTTCTGTCGCCGTGCTGTGGCAAGCTTATGCATGCACTTGAGCGCTTATTAGGCAATTAATGGCTCATTATTATGATTTAAATGGTTTATTAATAAACGTGCGATTAGTCGACTAATGCTTCAAATGAACTAGTCAACCAGAAAATCCTTAGTCGAGGGCAGCCCTGGAGGATTATAAACGAGTACTCACAATTATACACCTATACAAAAGTTTGGCCATTCTGCTTTCACATTTGTGATAAAATATGCATGAGATGCATTTTATTATAGAAATTAGAAAAGTTCACCTTGCAAAAAAACCAACAACTGAAGATTAAACTTAAGATTCGAGTTAAAATTAAAATTGTTATACTTCATAATTAAAACCTGCATATTACATACAGTGCAACTAGGGCTAGGCGATAAATCGATAACGATAATTTTCACGATATAATTTTAAAACAATATGAAGGTTTTTCAATCAGCAAATCACCATCATTTACCATGGATTTACTATAGTAACTAACTGCACCGTGGTATTGTGGCAGAAATGTGGGTATTTGTATCAACTTATTATATTATTAATGTAGACATGATTTAAATGCATTAAAGGAGTAATGGAATATAATTACAGTATTTTTGTGATTAATCTATAGCATGCATTTATACGAAATGTCTTTAGACTACTGTTTTTCATACAGTTACCTAAAAACCACAGTTATATTTTTACCATGGTATTGAGGTGCTATGTGTGGTTTTAACTGTGAATATCATGATTTAAATGTATGCTAATATGGAAGACCAATGATTAATAAAAATAATAATAATTGCTACAATTCCTACAGATGTTACTGATTTTGGTAATGAACAACAATTAGCATCTGCATCCTAACTCAAGCTACTATCAAATGTGCATTTCTAAGAGACAAAAATTTAATATTATTATTATTATTAATATTATCAGGCAACACAAACCCGTTTCTTGATTTGAAGCAATATCACTCATTAGAACATGCAGAAACTAAGAAATTAATTCAAGATATTTATTTTAAGGAAAGTAAACTGGTTTCAACAACTTTCACATTGGAGAAAAATCTGGCTTTAAACTTGAAATTAATAAAGATTTGACATTTATCGGTATTGACTGATATGAAAAAAATAAAATTGTTGTGATAAGTGCAACATATGCCATTTATTCTGACAGCACTGAAAAAGCACCCCACACATCTCTCATTTCATGATTGAATAACTTTTGAGGTCATAATGAAACCCTTCTGGGTGACAATATAGCTTGTTATTTATATAAAACCATGGCTGGTCCTCAGTGTGATCAGCAGCACAAACAAAACATGACGGTGGGGTTCAGCGGAGGGTCACTTTAACACAATCACACTGTAATTACACTAATGAATAGTTAGACCACAAAAACATTCTTGAAAAGAATTGGGTTCAAATCTGTCATTTGTTGTGAATCAGACTACACGACTCCCTCTGCGTGTTTGCTTCTCATGAGCACAGGACTCATTGGAGGACAAGCATGTCTATATCAATTCCATTCTTACGCAAAATATGATTTCTTATGCTCTTGCGACTCGACACGGAGATTAAACATGACCACAGAGGAAATGACCAGAACATCCTACCAATCATAACACAGAAAATAATGATGATGATCAGAAAACACAACTCTTTTGTACTTATAATTTGCACCGTGTACATAAAAGACAGATTTGCAGCCAATGATTGTGAATGGAGGTAGACTCCAGATGCCGAGGGAAAACTGCATATTTCTGACACATCCAGAGATCATTTCCCAGGACATCTTTAATATAATTACAGTGTAACGTATTCCTCTCTCCAGAAGACTTTAAATTTGCTGTTGTTATATTGACAAAGAGTTCTCTTTACCAATTTTAATACCATAGCAAATACTGGAACGACATGACCATTTTAAATTAAAAATATTAAGTTAATTGTTATTGCCAATAATAATAATAATAATGGGGTAAGTAACATTAAACATTATGAACTACCTTCAAATATTGGTCAATTAAGTAAATATTAATTTAAAGGGTCAAGTGAAAAGAAACTTCATTAATACTATGCACAGATCTATATATTTTTTGTCCTATCTGTTGCATCACTATGTCAATCATTGCCATTTCAGACTCAATCCCATAATTAAATATTTCTACAACTAAAATGAAAACATTTAATATGTCTTTCACACATCGTTGCAGTGACATGCGGGCAAGTGACAAGAATTACGCGTCTAAATAGAAAATATGGGTAACTGCATTCAATTAGAATTAAAATGGTTACAGTTACATTCAAATAGTATTTTAATTTCTTTTTAAAAATCTGGCACTTTAAATGATGCTTGAAGTTTGATGGATTCAGATTGGCTGATTTTTTTCCATCAGATGGAAATAATGCAATGATAAAGTGGCATGCGAAAGTTTGGGAACCCCCTTGTAGAATCTGTGAAAAAGTGAATAATTTTAACAAAATAAGAGAGATCATACAAAATGCATGTTATTTTTTATTTAGTACTGTCCTGAGTAAGATATTTTACATAAAATATGTTTACATATAGTCCACAAGACAAAAAAATAGCTGAAATTATTCAAATAACCCCCCTCAAAAGTTTGTGAACCCTTGGTTCTTAATACTGTGTGAGGTTACCTGATGATCCACGACTGTTCTTTTGTTTTGTGATGGTTGTTCATGAGTCCCTTGTTTGTTCTGAACAGTTGAACTGAGCTGTTCTTCAGACAAATCCTCCACGTTCTGTAGATTCTGCAGTTTTCCAGCATTTTTGCATATTTGAACCCTTTCCAGCAGTGACTGTATGATTTTGAGATCCATCTTTTCACACTGAGGACAACTGAGGGACTCAAACACAACTATTAAAAAGGTTCAAACATTCACTGATGCTCCAGAAGAACACACGATGCATTAAGAGCCGGGGGGTGAAAACTTTTTGAATTTGAAGATCAAGGTAAATTGTACTTAATTTGTCTTCCGGGAAACATGCAAGTATCTTCTGTTGCTTCCGAAGGGCAGTAATAAATGGAAAAAATATATATATTTCAACAAAAGAAAAAAGTTGGAAATCTTCATCCTGTTCAAAAGTTTTCACCCCCCGGCTCTTAATGCATCGTGTGTTCTTCTGGAGCATCAGTGAATGTTTGAACCTTTTTTAATAGTTGTGTTTGAGTCCATCAATTGTCCTCAGTGTGAAAAGATGGATCTCAAAATCATACAGTCACTGCTGGAAAGGGTTCAAATATGCAAAAATGCTGGAGAACTGCAGAATCTACAGAACGTGGAGGATTTGTCTGAAGAACAGCTCAGTTCAACTGTTCAGAACAAACAAGGGACTCATGAACAACCAACACAAAACAAAAGAACAGTCGTGGATCATCAGGTAACCTCACACAGTATTAACAACCAAGGGTTCACAAACTTTTGAGGGGGGTTATTTGAATAATTTCAGCTATTTTTTTGTCTTGTGGACTAAATGTAATCATATTTTATGTAAAATATCTTACTCAGGACAGTACTAAAAAAATAACATGCATTTTGTATGATCTCTCTTATTTTGTTAAAATTATTCACATTTTCACAGATTCTGCAAGGGGTTCCCAAACTTTCGCATGCCACTGTATTTACAATAACATTTGCTGCCCATCCAAATGATGGAAAACTTGACCGGACGTGATTTTGCGGTAATCGGAAAATGACTGGATTGTCAGATGGATGTTGTTTGCTAATTTCTGCGATCATTTGATTTCCGTGAAGAGCTACACAAGACAAGCGTTTGAGGTTAAAAAGTATATAAATTTTAATTTAATTTATTTTAGAAAATAAACAATTGTTTCACTAGATAAGACCCTTCTTCCTCGGCTGGGATCGTTTAGAGCCCTTTGAAGCTGCATTTTGGAAGTTCACCATAGAAGTAGTGTTGTTTTTGGCGGCCTGTTTTAATTTTAGTTTTAGTCTAGTCTTTGTGTGAAGCTGTCATTTTAGTTTTTATTAGTTTTAGTCACGTTCATACTCTTTTTAGTCTAGTCAAGTTTCAGTCAACTAAAAGTCTGAGCATTTTAGTCTTATTTTAGTCAGAATTATCCATAACTATTTTTGTCTAGTTTTAGTCGACGAAAACTGATGACATTTAGTCTAGTTTTAGTCAATGAAAATTGTATTTTAGTCTCTTTTTAGTAATGCAATTCTATTTAACCCAGTCAATATAGTATAAGTACCTAGCAGTATAGACGAAACCAAAATTTTCTTTTAGCCAAACCCACTTCAAACAAGTTTATCTTATTATATTGTTACCTTATAGACTCAAGAATACATCCAAAAGACACTCTGATTTGAATTTACAACATTTATTTTACCAACCAAACATTAGAAGTACACACACACAAATTTAAATAAATAAAAACAATAAATAAAATAAAATAGCATCACATGACAATGCCAGAAAAAAATATATAACGTTACATTCAAGTTTAACAAAGAGAAACAAGGTGCTTGAATGCTCGAGCTACAATAACATACTAAAAAGTGCAAATAAAATGTGTGTCTGTTACTTGTATTGCTTGTAAACTGAAGTCAGATGAAGCCGGCCATCTGTCCCTTTCTCTGTCAGACTTAACTTTGTTTGTTGTCGCCTTCTAAATAATGCCGCGAGTGGAGCTTGAGGAAGTGACGTCGCCTGCGTCTGCGCAGAGTGTTGCCAAGTCCCCAAATATTTAGACCCTGGAACTTTACCGGGGAACCCCCCTCGAAATGCAATTGGGCTTACTTTAGAGTAGCAATTGGGCGGGTTTTGTTGCGAAAACCTGGCAACCCTGACAGCCCCTGAAGTAACGTTAAGTCACATGAAACAGAAATACTGCAAAATAATAACGCCACTAAACGAGACAAAATAACGTTATAACATTTCGTTTCGTCTCGTTTTGGTCAACGAAAATGAAGAGACATTTTAGCATAGTTTTTATTTTGTAAACCACATTTAGTCTCGTTTTTATTCGTCAACGATATTGCATTATACATTTAATTATCGTCATCGTCACATGACCAGCATCTACGTTGTGTCTCGTCTCGTTTTCGTCACGTGATAAAGGTTCGTTGACGACGATATTTCGTCATAATTTTCATTGATGAAAGCAACACTAAATAGAAGTCCATTATATGGACGGACATGTCTTTACGACTGAAGAAAGAAAGACATGAACATCTTGGATGACAAGGGGGTGAGTACATCATCTGTACATTTTTTGTTCTGAAAGTGAATACTCCTTTAAGTCTAAATATTTAAGTATTTGGCGCTGTGAAGAACACCGTATCGAATACAAAAATCAGAAACAGAAAGTAGCGGCTGCATTTCTGCTGTTCAGCGCCATCTGCTGTCAGAGAGTGAAAGTGCTGGTTACACTTTATTCTGATAGTGCACTTTAGTCATTCTACTAACAGTAAGTAACTTTGCAACTACATGTCAACTAGCAGTCATTAGAGTATTAGTAGACTGTCTGCTTAGTGTTGTCAAAAGTACCGACCGCGATACCATTTGGTACTGAAATTTTAAAAACGGATTATTAAACAGCGCTGATTGGTCATTGTGTTCACGTGCTCAACAGATAGGTCTGTGATTGGCTTCAATGATCATCGTTTCACCGAGCACTTCATTGATCATTGAAGCCAATCACTGATGTATCTGTTGAGCACGTGAACACAATGACCAATCAGCGCTGTTTAATAATCCGCTCAACAGCGCTCAAATCTTAGCGGGAAATGGACGTTTTTAAAATTTCAGTACCGAATGGTATCGCGGTCGGTACTTTTGACAACACTACTGTTTAATATCATCTAACACTTTATTTTGATGGGTCCACAACATACAGACTAGCGTTGTCAAAAGACCCGGTACTTCGGTACCAAGTCGGTACTAAAAAAAATGAAAACGTCACGGTACCAGGTGTCTTTAAGTCCCGGTGGTACCGAGTACCCGGTCGACCCGGTTCTTGCTGCGTGATCTGAAAGCTGCACAGATGCGCTCGCTTCATAAAAGCACTGAGACGTGCGACATCAAAAGGAGGAAATGCATCAAACTAACACCCGGATCAAATGAAAGAGTTCAAGCAGGTAAGTTTCTATTTAATATTTAGATATTCTGTTATTAATATTATTCCATATTTGAATATCGGATTAAAATAAACTGCCGTTATAGCGGAGTTAATCCTTAGCATAAGCGCGGCTAACGCTAATATAATGAGCATTAGAATTAAGTTTCTTTATTAACTAATTAACCCTTTAGGCGCCAGGTTTTTTTTAAAAAAATGCTGGATTTTGACATCAAGATTTCAAAAGCTTGTGGCTTGAAAAGGCTTAAAGATAGAGATCTACTGTAAATTAGAAAAATGTTGGGCATGACCTAAAGTTTATGTGGGGTGTAAATATACTCATCTAATTTGCATATTATGACGTCAACAGGGGGGCGGCCCTCTTGAATTTCACAATATTCAGGAAATAGTAGATATTAAATTGATGTTTGAACTTATTTGCGTGTTTGTTTGTTTTTTTGTCTTTTTATCCTCATTCCAAATGATCAGAAAAGAGGAAATCAACAATAAAACAGGAGAAAGTACTAAATTATTACTATATCACTATCCTATATAGTAGTAACTCATGTGAACAGTAGCCTACTTTTTGATCAGTTCATCAGTAATATTCAGGAAATAATAGATATTGAATGGATGTTTGAGCTTATTTGCATGTTTGTTTTGTTTTTTGTCTTTTTATCCTCATTCCAAATGATCAGGAAAAGAGGAAATCAACAGTAAAATGGGAGAAAGTAGTAAATTATGACTATATTACTCTGCCATAGTAAAATACATGTGTCTATTTTGTGATCAGTTGACCAGCTATCTGCCCATTCAGGTAACTAAGTGACACAGTTTATAGTTCTTGAGAGTATGGTAGACCAACCCCACACTGACTGCACCTGTACTGGCGGCCCGTAGAGCGCGCGCGATCAGAAAAAAAGACGCAAGCTGGCCGATCATCAGCACCGCGGCGCGGAGCCAGCGGCGCTCCGTGAGCTCAGAGATCAACAGCTGTCCTATGGACACTACGACCACGTCCACCCCTGCCACCCCCATCCCCGTTGGGCAAAGGGTCAAATGATCACTTGTTTGTGCTTCGTGAACTCTCTCGCCTTGCACGGCGGCACCATTGCGCTGCAAAGATGTACCGGGAGAAGCGCGATCATTAGACGGCCGATCGTCATTTCCAAAAGGCAAATATTCCCCTTCAGAGTCAGAATCGGCGAATAACATTTGCAACACATCCTCACGGTACAACTTTCTATTAGCCATTTGGCGATTTTCTCTCACAAATCTCACAATTCACTCGTGACTAGGGATGTCAACGATTAATCGACGATCGATTAATTGTCGATAAGAGATGCAATCGATAAAAGCTATCGATGGTCGATTAAGCAGTTTCATTTTGGGGTGCGTGCGGCTCGTGCGCAAAACACGTGCAAACGGCTGTGAGTGACGGTGAAGGGGCTGGATCTTACAAGAAAATAATTATTTTAATATGATACAAACTTTAAAAGTACATTAAAAGAGATACAGTACAAAGTTCTTTTGTATTGAAATGTAGTAATAAGTCATGTTCAATCATAATTTCCCTAAATAATTATTGCATATCGGACGCTTCGCTTTGACAGGGCTGCGCACGCGAGCAGGACAGGCTATTCATTCATACAACTTGTTAATTCGTTCCTATGACATATTCATTTGTGGCAGCTGTCCGTTTCATTAATTTGTTCCCTAGAACAGGGGTTCCCAAACTTTTCCATTCCACGAACCACCTAGACAAGTATAATCTATTTCAAGACCCACCAAAATATTTGAGATAAAAAAACAATTGACATTACTATAAGCTTAATCATAATTAAAAGCATAATATGGCAGAAATTAAGTATTTAAGAAAAATAACCATTTTATTTTATAGGCTAGTACCACTGTAAACATTCACTACTAATATTTACGTTTTAATTTCTTAATTTACAGACATTAATGAGTCTAGAAATATGTCCATAAAACCTGGAAACGCGCTCACTCCGGTGCAGCTATGAACTGTAATCCGCTGCGAGTGCTATAAAAAAAAAAATGTGCCATCACAACCCAACACTTTATTTTATTTTAGCAAAGCATAAGAAGCGAAGCAGAATTCTCAAACAGTTTAGAGATTAAAATAATTTTGAAATAATTGTAAAAATAATAAACATATGCGTCTCATTTTAAATAAACACTAAAAACCGAGAAGACAAATTTACTTCAGTCAGAAATTTACTTTTGCAATGGTTAAATAAATGTTCAGCTATACCTTCAAAAGATTTTTTTACATTTTTTTTCTCTATATAGTGATGATATGGCAAGGAAATAATAGGACATTTTGTCAATTCTGTTATGCTAGCATGTGGAAATGTTTGTATAGTGTTACAATTAACCTCACATGTGTGCCCCGCTCAACCCGTACATGTGAAATGCTTTTTACGGACAGTTTATGGATTAAATGCATATGAAGGAACGAAAACAACAAACTCTTTACATCTCTCGGAAAGATACAGTGCAGAGTTCAAACAGACGATAGAAATGAATGAACAGCCTACCTGATACAGTTTTCGCAACATTTTAATTTTCCGGAGTATGCAATCTCATGCAGAACACAGCGCAGTGAAGTGAGAGTTTCTTCTCATTAATAATGCGGACCGAGCATTTTAATAATAAACCGTCGCTCTGAGACCCCCACTGTTATTACAACTCGTGCGCGTCCGCGCTTCAAACACGCAACGCATGTTTTAAATCCCGGCCTTTGCGATTCGAAAATCACACTGAGCAATATCGCAATTCGTAATTAATCTTTGTATATCGTCCAGCCCTAGGAACTGTGTGTGTGTTGTGTGTGTGTGTGTCATTTAGCTGCCGCCAAGTGGCTTTGTGCGACCCACAGTTTGAAAACCCCTGCCCTAGAAAACCCACGATTTAACTTAAATGCGGGAACAATTTAAGTCATAGTAACGAATTCTTAATTCATGGCCACGAAATCTTTCATTTCCCCCCACACGTTTACCACAGTAATAGATGCGAAAACAGTGATTAAAAGTGAACAACAATAAAATAAACCTGCGAATCTAGAGGGTGAGACAGTGAGGATTTGTGAAAAGAAACAATAAATAATATTAAATTCGTGACCATCCGAAAAAACAGAACACAAAGCCGCGTTTGGCTTGATTTAAATGTATGCGCTCGGCATGAATCAAAAAGCATGGTCGCGATGTAACATTTGCCTGCTAACCAATTATTTCTCTTATTAACAAAGCTTTGTACCTCACTTGTGTCATAATACTTACATTAAAATGTTTCAAATGGGTAACAGTGTGTTTGTAGCAACGCCGGTGGTTCTTGAAGCGGATCACTGACCGCGCGTCACAGCCCCACGCGCTGTACTTGTGTTTGGGATCATTTTTAAAAAAATCCTGATAATGTCAATTGCAAACATTGCTATGATGTTTTTTTTTAAAAAAAAAACGAGCACCATGAAACCATTTAAAAAGGCACATTCAGCGGTCTCCGTGACAGGATATGAAACAGCACACAATAATGATCCCGTGTGTAACTACAGCGCGCTCTCTTCATTTGATCAAATGATCATAATCACATCCATTCATTTTACCATCCTGCCACTAGCCTTTTATTTAGACTAAAAACCCTTTTCATTCGGGTGAGGAAGCTGGCGTTTTGAGTGGCATTTGCACATCCTGTCATGCCGGTGACTATGCCACTGCAATAGACCCATTTTGTAGTAGTTATGGTTAACGATTAATCGATTAATTGATCGTTAATTTAAACGACGATCGATTATGGAAATTATTGAAAATTGACATCCCTACTCGTGACGCTGTGAACTGAACTGCTTCCGCATCAATGACACGATCGCTCACTTTCTCTGCTATTTCCTCGAACACTTTGAATAGGAACAGGACGTAATTTTGGTCTAGAATCGAAGTACTACATGTCTGCCATCTAGTGGTAGGGAATACAAATGAGATATTACACCATATAAGGAACTAGGTCTATTTGATTAAGTATGACGTCTTGTCGCAATTTCGCGACTTAGGCACTTAGAGGGTTAATGCGCCTATATCTTTTATTAGGGTAAAAACAACAGGAGGACATGATGGTATTTACTATTGTTACACACCAGAGGCTTTTAAATGAATTGTGAATCTAAAATATGCGTGTTGGAGAATGTACAAACAGTTAATAGTGTTTATGTCATATCAGTCCATCAGAAAACAGTTCTGGCCTGTTTTTTGTTTTTTTTGCTAGTTAGTTGCTAGTTGTTGTTGTTCTTGGCTGGATAACTAGCAGTTTAAAAGCCCTTTAAAATGAAATAGGTACACAGTTTGTATTAAATGAAAGTACAGTCAAATGTTATCTCCTGTATAGACTTTACAATGACTTCATGTTATTATCTAACATCAACTTACAGTGAGTGAACAATATATTTTTACAACATTAATTAATGTTTGTGAATGTTATTTAATACAAACACTTGATCATTCATGTTTGTTCATTGTGCATTAAAGATTGCAGATTGAACTTTGATTGATTGATTTTATGTATTTGTAAATTTTGAAATTAACCCTAAGAAGAATAATTGCAATATATAACTGTTGTTTATTGATAGGTCATGTTATCTAACATATGGAATCTTATTGTAAAGTGTTTTTAATGCTACAGTTTCCTTCTATTTGATATGCACTTGTCTTAAAATATATGTAATCTTATCTAAATTTATTATAAAAGCTGAGGTTTGTTATTTACTGAAATGTTATATTTTAGTCAATGATATAATGTTGCATTTGGTCAGACTCAGCCCACTGCTTTACTAATATTATATTTTCCTTTTACAGCTGCAGGAAGATCATGAATCTCCAGCAAACCCTAAAACAGACAGTTTACAGATGTTCTTCAGAGGCAGCAGAAATATGACAAAAACTTTTGGGTGGAACTTGTTTACTTTTTTTCATACTTTTATTAATTGTGGAAAAACTTAAATTTTAAATAAGCATAAAAAATGGCATTGGTTTGTGTGCAGTTTATTTTTGTTTAACTTTATTAATAAAAATGTGTTTTTTAATTAGCATATTTTTGTGTTTTGCTTTGGTACCGAGAACCGTGGATTTTCACTGGTATTGGTACCGAATACTGAAATTTTGGTACCGTGACAACACTAATACAGACTATGAGAAACTTTGCAAGTATATATCAACTTATTCTACTAACCCTAAACTTACCCTAGCAGTCTACTCTGAGAGTTAGTAGACATGTAGTTGCAAAGTTACTTATAGTCAGTAGACTGTCTAAAGTGGACTATCAAAATAAAGTGCTTTGATCCAGAGCGTCTCTCACGCGCTTCTCATCCGGGCTTGTTTACATCAGAGTGCATACTTTGACACAGAATACAGCGGTGTTGTGCATTGTGACCAGTTGATGGGAAAAATATTCTTAAAATGAATAAAAATCTGAATAATTTGTAATAAATAGTTATTCACGGTATTTTGAAGTGCCCACGACAACAATATCGTGCATATTCATTATCGTGATATATCACGTTACCGAATACCGCCACATGTCTAATAAAGACATAAGAACTGTCCATTTCCACTGGAAGGAAAATGTGGATAGCTGACAGAAATCATTAAACATTTCCTTCTGGATAAAACCTTTGTCTAGTGATAGCAAATGCAGCGCAGTCCCGTAAAATGTCTGATAATGGAGGCATGCAGAAACTACATGAACGTGGCTCACAACTTAATATTAAAGCATAAAACATGTTTCCTTTTCTACTGTAATGGCAGAGCGTATTAACAGTAAACAATGCCTTTGTTCATTTCTGAACTATTGGAATATAATCTCAGAGAAACATACCTTTTAAAAGCCTGATTTCCTCTAGAACTTGTGTTTCAAGAAACACTTCCAAGATATTGTCAAGACCTATTCAGAGAAGAAAAGATGCGTTCAGGTACAGTTTCTTACAGTCTGACACATGTAATAAAACAAATTTAATAATGATCAAGAATAAAAGCAGACCAATAAGAACAGATGCACAAGAATAAATGATTGCTATTAGAGAAGGAGTGCAAACTTCAGAGCTCTTTAAGGCAAAGCAACAAAAATTAAATGCCATTAAATATTGATAATGCATAATTAGTCTATAAGATTTCTTTAAAGCATGAAATTAAAATTCAAGCTATTTTCTAAATGCATGTTACTAATATTATTAGAAACGATTCAGTCATGTTTAATTTTTTTCTGAGCTCGTAACATTTATGAAAATATCACAACTTGATCTTCTGGTGAAATTACTTCTCTCTGACGACTTATACCGAGTTTCTCCAATGACATAATTCATAACAGTAGTAATTATTAGGGGGCGACTGATTATCAACCTGGCCGATTATCGGAGCCGATATTAAGCATTTTTGTGATTATCGGTATCGGCCATTTTCAAAACCCATTTGCCAATAAAATAATTTAATTCTAAAACGTGCTATTTGAAGTGGCTTGTAGGTACATTTTCAGATGTTTAATGAGGCTCAGAGGTGGAATGAGTGCAATTAAATTCATGTTGAGGTTAATGTTTTAAATATACAATTTTGAATATAGAAATATTAAATGATTTAAAAGAAAAGATACTTTAAAAATTAAACAAACTAACAGTAGGTGGTGGCAAGGCACTGATTTGATCACTGAATCATTCATTTAATTGATTCGTTCGAACAGCTGATTCATTCAGTCTTTATGAATGGGTGATTGAATCATTGACTCACTAGATTCGTTTTGGAGAATATCCAGTATCCCCTCACTGCAGAACAAAGATCCAGGGGGCGGGGTTGGATCCACATCCAGGGGGTGGAGATGGGTAGGTTTAGGGGTGGAGATGGGTAGGTTTAGGGATCAGGGGGTGGAGATGGGTAGGTTTAGGGGTGGAGATGGGTAGGTTTAGGGGTGGAGATGGGTAGGGTTAGGGATCAGGGGGTGGAGATGGGTAGGTTTAGGGGTGGAGATGGGTAGGTTTAGGGATCAGGGGGTGGAGATTGGTAGGTTTAGGGGTGGAGATTGGTAGGTTTAGGGATCAGGGGGTGGAGATTGGTAGGTTTAGGGGTGGAGGTTGGTAGGTTTAGGGGTGGGGATGGGTGGGTTTAGGGATCAGGGGGTGGAGATTGGTAGGTTTAGGGGTGGGGATGGGTAGGTTTAAGGATCAGGGGGTGGAGTCGGGTAGGTTTAGGGGTGGAGATTGGTAGGTGTAGGGGTGGAGATTGGTAGGTTTAGGGGTGGGGATGGGTGGGTTTAGGGATCAGGGGGTGGAGATTGGTAGGTTTAGGGATCAGGGGGTGGAGATTGGTAGGTTTAGGGGTGGAGATTGGTAGGTTTAGGGGTGGAGATTGGTAGGTTTAGGGATCAGGGGGTGGAGATTGGTAGGTTTAGGGGTGGAAATTGGTAGGTTTAGGGGTGGAGATTGGTAGGTTTAGGGGTGGAGATTGGTAGGTTTAGGGATCAGGGGGTGGAGATTGGTAGGTTTAGGGATCAGGGGGTGGAGATTGGTAGGTTTAGGGGTGGAGATTGGTGGGTTTAGGGATCAGGGGGTGG
Organism: Aspiorhynchus laticeps; assembly: GCA_023376895.1. Classification (NCBI taxonomy): domain Eukaryota; kingdom Metazoa; phylum Chordata; class Actinopteri; order Cypriniformes; family Cyprinidae; genus Aspiorhynchus; species Aspiorhynchus laticeps. The sequence goes on from CM041801.1 coordinate 35,918,885, forward strand.
AGATTGGTAGGTTTAGGGGTGGAGATTGGTGGGTTTAGGGATCAGGGGGTGGAGATTGGTAGGTTTAGGGGTGGAGATTGGTGGGTTTAGGGATCAGGGGGTGGAGATTGGTAGGTTTAGGGGTGGAGATTGGTAGGTTTAGGGGTGGGGATGGGTGGGTTTAGGGATCAGGGGGTGGAGATTGGTAGGTTTAGGGGTGGGGATGGGTGGGTTTAGGGATCAGGGGGTGGAGACGGGTAGGTTTAGGTCTACGTAAGGTGGGAGGAGTTGGATCTAGATCCAACTCCGCCCCCTGGATCTTGTGTTCTGCAGCGAGGACCATCTCAGAATATCAGGACATATGCGCTTGCTTTGATCTGAACGTAAACACGTGTGTGTCAGCGTACGTGACGCAGATGACAGAACAGCATACAGTGTTTACGTGTGTGATGCTCTCCAAAATGGCACTATAGGGTGACGCGGAGGAGATTAATTGTTGAATAAAGTCGTTATTTTTGTTTTCTTTGCGCAAGAAGTATTCTAGCAGCTTCGTAATTACGGTTGAACCCCTGATGTCACGATGTTGATCGTGGTAGTACCCTTGCTGTCTATGGAGGGTCAGAAAGCTCACAAATATCGTAATGCGTGTCTGAAGATGAACGAAGGTCATACAGGTTTGAAACACGTGAGGGTGAGTAACTAATGACAGAGTTTCCATTTGTGGGTGAGCTATCCCTTTAAAGCGTGATTGAGGCCTCAGATTAGCCTCATCCACCCTAAGCTTACTGTCCTGCAGCTATAATGGACAAACAGACACATCAGTCCTGATATTGATCTGTCAATCACGCTCGTGCTGCACGTGAGCGCGCATTAAAAAACAACAACTTTCAAACGGACGCGAGCGCGCGCAGACCCAACGGTACACAAAACGCTAACGTTAAATGAATCGCGATATCTCGACGAGAAACGGGCCGAGTGTCGCACAGGTAAGCGATAGATGATCTGCGAGGATTACTCGATGAACGAAAGGCAAAGATGAGCGAGGTTTACCCGATCCTGACGGTTAGCGTTAGCATGCTAACTGCAGGAATTACTGCTCACCTTTCTATTAAACCACCGCGAACGAAGAAAGTAAACGGCCAGCAGAGTTTTGTGCACTTACCCACGCTGTGGATGAGCTCAGACCTCCATCTGTCCGCGTCGCGGCGAGTAATAAACCTCTCTTTCGCGATGAACCGCTTCGTCCACCAACTCGCCATTTTCTACTGTGAGAGTCAACACGGGGAGCGCGCACGTCCGCTCGTAGCGCGAGCACGCAGCGCTCCGGCGTGACGTCATGGCGTGCGCGTTCTCGCTCAGCGGCGGTCGGACAGCGCCACCTGCTGTATGCGGAGAATAATGTGTAGAAATGATAGTTTATTCATGCATTCTGCTTGTCCTGCATCTTCAATAAACAAGCTCCAGAGAGTTTTTTTTTTATGGAAAATTGTACATAACAAGACAGGGAACATCCAACAACATAAGGCACATCCACCATAAATAATATGAATAATAAACATAAATAATTATTATTATACTTAACAAAAATAGCAAAAGTGAGGGGAAAATAACACAAGAATCATTAGAAGTAAAAAAAAAAATTAAAAAAAGTATAAAAACATTAAAATAGAGATTAATAATTAATTAATAACATATTAGAGAGGCTCTGAAACATTTTCACAAACTCGCATAAAAAATATATTAAAGGAGGGCTTACATTTTTTCCATTTGCATGCATGAATATGATATTTACCCGACAATACAACAAAGTTTGACAATATCCGGAAAAAAGAGAATTTAAATCATGCTTAAAAAAGAAGATATCTTGCAAAACAAATGGAGGAATTGTCCATTTTTAAATATTAATATTAAATACAAGCTAAATCATGTCCTCATATTAACATGACATTGTTTCTCTGCACACATTAAACCTGTTTATATCATGTTTACCTGTAGTGATCCTCAAATATGACTGTAATATATCGTCTCCACTCATTTAATATTTGTAATAACACTTTTAATTATTTGATACAGATCGATGTCTATAATAAAGCAACCTGAAGGAAAGTTTTGCTTATAGAAATGTTTTAACTAAATAATTTTATAGCGATTGCCGCTTCAGATGTTAATGTGCCAAATATTGGAATGTATAGATTTAACCAATTTAAGATGTTGTGCTTTCTTAATAATGCAAAGAAAGTCTTTTAAAACAAAGGGCTAAAAGGATGGTCATTCGCAAAAGCACTTTTTTAAAGGGGTCATGAGAAATCAAATTTGCTGTGTACTGTATATAGAAGTCTTTGCAGCATTAAAACATCCTTCAAGTTTTATAGCTTAAAGGGATAGGTCACTTTGAAATTAAAATGTGGTATCTATCAGCTCACCCCAAGGGCATCCAAGATGTAGGTGTCTTTTTTCTTCAGTAGATCCAATTTTGATGTTTTTAGGTCAAACCGTTCTAGTCTGTCAGTCATATAATGGCAGGTATAGGTCACTGTCTCTATAAGAGGGAAAAAGAACATGCACAGAGAAATCCAAATTAAACAATTCCCCATCGTAACTACACATTGATGGCCTAAGACACAAAACGAGCGTGCATGTTCTTTTTCCCTCTTATAGAGACAGTGACCTATACCTGCCATTATATGACTGACAGACTAGAACGTTTTGACCTAAAAACATCAAAATTGGATCTACTGAAGAAAAAAAGACACCTACATCTTGGATGCCCTTGGGGTAAGCTGATAGATACCAAATTTTAATTTCAAAGTGAACTATCCCTTTAAGATGTCCTCCTCATTATAAACAAAGCATTTATTTAATCAAGCTCCAAAAACAGCTCGTTTTGGATCCAATGGGGCAAGATGACTTCAGCGGTGTTGGGCAGTAACTAGTTACTGTAACTTAGTTACTGTAATAAAATTACTTTTTGCAGTAACTAGTAGTTTAACTAATTACTAATACGATTTCAGTAATAATATTACAGTTACCATCCATAAAACAGCTTAGTTACTTTTGATGCCTCGACCCGCTGATTTAAAATCAAATAATCAAATAATTCCTAGATTTATGTTCATAATTTTCACGACTCATGCATGTGATGAGGTGCAGCAGACGAGCTTGAAATATGGAAAAGCTTACATTCAGCAGATATAAATATTGCATTATATTGATTTTGTCAGGAAAAAAGATGATCTGAACACTGTTGTGTGTTACTTTACTCTGGCGTTACATCCCTCTGATCATTATATTACTATAATTAAACATCTTTTTGCAAAATTAAACAGTTTCTTACAAACTCATGTGATTTGATAAAATACATAATTAAATATAATCATATATGGATAACGGAGAAATTACAATTAGTTTCAAGCTACACATTAATGAGATTAATACAACACTAATACTTGAATGTCACTGTTAATCACTATTGAGTGTTTGTAATAACTAATAATGTGGATTTTGGTCAAATGATGAGTTGTTAGTAACATTTATGTGGAAGATACACAGTTACAACTTCTGTGAGGCGTGAAGAAACAGTAGTGTAACTAATTACTGTTGCCAGAAAGTAATAAGTAACAATATTACTTTTGAAAGGAGTAACTAGTAATGAGTAATATATTACATTATTTGAGTCACTAACACAACACTGGATGTCAGCTAGGTGCAGCGTTTGCATAAACACGCCTCCACAGCAAGACATCGACCAATAGTCTTCTTCTCAGCATAGGCCCCGCCCACTGGCGTTCAGTCGCTAACGGCTGACTCTTGATTAGTGGTCGACCGATATTGGGTTTTTGACTGCCAATATCTTGGAAAGCAGGGTGGCCGATATATAACCGATATATTTTTTTTTATTTTAATTAATATTTAAGAAATTTGAAATCATTTGAAAATGGATTAAAAAATACATGTGTAAAATAAACATACTTACACTTCAGATGACAAAGTATTTTTCACAAATAAATATTTAATAAAAATATTATTAAAAATGAAGTAAATACTGTAACTAACAGTATTCTGTGAAGTTTGTGTGCATTGGGAATCATATTGTTCAAATAAAGCCAAGGTAACAATCATTTTACATACAGCACACGAATATGAATATGATAGTGGGCAAATGCATAAAGTGCAGCATAATTAGAAATCACGAGTTTAATGTTCATTAGTCATTCAAAGATTTGTTTAAATTATGAAATGCGTATTTGCTGAATGCTGACGGCAAACGAGAAAGTATTATAATATTTGCCTTTCTGTTGCTAATAATATAAAAGCAATCATTATAATATTTTATATACATTTAAATCCTTTGTTTAACAGTTTTATTTGATTATTAGATAGACTTCTATCCTTATTAGACAGAACTATTAACGACGACAGCGAACAAGAGGAGCGATGTGTGCTCAGCCGTCAAAATAAAAGTCCCGCCTCGAATGCATCGGCAAACAGGAAAACTTATCGGCCGATAAAAATGTCAAATATCGGTCGACCACTACTCTTGATCACACTGAATGCTCAAAAGCTAATAGAAATGACAATCACTGCTCTATCTTGTCTACACTGGATACAGTAAACAGATATGAGTCTGTCTTCAGGACTATTATTTGATTATGTTGTCAAAACACTCACAATAGTAGAACACAAACGAAGATTTTTAACTCAAAACGTTGCAGTCTCTCAGTCATATAATGGCAGTCAATGGGACTCACGGCTTTAAGAGACAAAAAACATACACAGACAAAACCAGATTAAACCGAAGAAACAAAGTCACCTATATCTTGGATGCCCTTGGGGTAAGCAGATAAACATCACATTTACATTTTCAATGCAAAACTCACTTTTCATGTTGTTTGAACATAAATGTGTGTTGGAAGTGTGTGTACACATCCATCCTATAATGATAAAAATCCACCAAGTGTTTTTTAAATCCCTATTTTAAAATCCTCTTTCTCAAATCAAGCTGTTCTGAGATTCCTGAATGATGTAGTTCTGTACAGGCCCCTCCCACGAGAGTTGATTGACATGTCGTCTTACCTTAGCCCCGCCCCCCTGAGTGAGCTGAGAGCTCCGCCTCTGGTGCAGGGCAAGACAAGTCTCTGATTAAGCGATTGAAGTGTTTAGTTGTTGAATGTAATAATGAATATAGCAGTCGTCAGTTACTCCTGACATCTGAGCTGCTGAAGACACAGAGGATTAATGTTTGTTTTTGAAGGGAATGCGCTGATCCTGATCTACCTAAATGCGTCTATGTTCGCGTGAATCATTCGTGATCCAGCTTCACCAACAGAAGAAGTGAGTATAAGGGTTTTTTAATGAATCTTTGCAAATTGCCTTTCTTAATAATGTGCTAATTAGCAAGTTTCAAGATGAATGCGGCTAAAGTAAACAGTCCCTCAGAGAGCGGCTCGGAAGAGAGGGGCGGAGTCAGCAGAGCTCATTAACATTTAAAGGAGAATGCTACAAAACGGCTTGCTCTGACAAGAGTGCTGCGTCCCAATTTGCATACTATCCGTCCTAAATAGTACTCGAAAATAGAATTAGTGTGTCCCAAATCATAGTATGTTTAAAAAAGTATGTCAAAGATTCCCGGATGGTCTACTACTTCCGGTTAGAATTGTAAGTGCAGATCGATGCACACTTTAACGGCTAATATTGCCCTTGCTGTGGACGAGGATTCGATTAGAACTACAAACACGCATAAAAAGTGTTTAAAAACTACAAACATGGCGGATATGCGTGACCAAAGGACAGACAGAGAAAGGGATTTGAGTGATAAATAATCAATGTCTAACCCGATTAAAAATATTTATTTATTGTTATCCACGTTATATCTCATCTGCAGCAACACTGTGAACTTTTATAATGATACGTTTGGTGTTTAACTTTGAAATGCATCATTATGCAACACATGAGCAGATTCTCAGCATGAAAGACCCACGATCTGCTTCTTTATTTCTCTAAAGGAAAATAAATAAATTCCTTTATTTCTCTAAAGCAAATCAAATTAAATGATATGTGGATGATGTTAACTGTGATGAGATGATTGACAGGTCAGTTTAAACAGTTACAGGATGCTCGTAACTAAGCAACAGAGCGTCTGTTAAAGAAGCAGCTGTGGTGAAGTAGTAGGTCCCAAAGCTTGCCTACTATTCTGCTACATACTCAAAAGTATCTACTTTTTCTTCACAAAAAGAGTGCATACTTTTAGGGCATAGTATAAGTAGGCGAATTGGGACGCAGCTGTTTTTGACAGGTTTAAAAATGTGCTTTTACACTACCATTGAGAAATTTTAACCAAACTATGTTACAGACTTTTCACTAAGACCCTAAGGAATCATATGAACTTGTGGAAAATGTGCATCCGATGACCGCTTTAAATGATGTCTCTGGCGGCGGCTGTCCTCCAGGCCTGCGGGCGGCGCTGCAGCGATCAGCGGGAGATCAGTGCTTCACATGGGCAGCAGCAGCGCGATGCCACACACTCCTGCTTACTTTAGTGTTTTCTATAAATCTACATTAATATAAACTATATTTCTGTCGCGGACTGAGTGATGAATAACCGCGGTGCTTGTAACATAGACCAGAGACTCAAACACCGAGTCCAGCAGGTAACACTAAACCTCATTATCAACAGTATAAACAACAATAACTAATAAGCTAGTCATCTGAAGAAAGAGCTAATTAAACATACGATCGCTAATAATATTAATATATTACTTAATTGTTTTAGTTAGGATCATCAGCAAACTAGCTTAAAACCCACATGAAAAAATACTATAGTAAATACTAGTGTTTTTGAGCCATAATATAGTAAAGTACTATTATAAATTAATGTGTTGTGGTAATTCTACAGCTGCTGTGCTAATATAAACAAATGACTGTAGTTTACTACAACTATAGGGTATATTACACTACAGTTTACACCTAAAGTGTACTACAGATTAGTTCATACTACAGTATGCTGAGCATTCATTAACAAAGTGTTGTAAGTACTATACAGTAGAATACATTTTACTGTAGTATGGCTCAAAAACACTAGTATTTACTATACATTACTGTAGTATTGTTTCATGTGGATAGGTTTAACCATTTTCCCACAAACTGTTGTTTTGTATTTTATATATTTACATATCTGTGTCTCTTTCATTGCTGTATTTATGAATATAATGATTTGTCATTGCCTTGCATCGAAGTTTAGATTTATGCATCATAAATAAGATGAATAAATAGCTTTACATTGATGTATGGTTTGTTATGATTGGATAATATTAGTAAATCTGGAATCTGAGGGAGCAAAAAAATCAAAATATTGAGAAAATCACCTTTAAAGTTGTACAAATGAAGTCTTAGCAATGCATATTACTAATCAATAATTAAGTTTTGATATATTTACGGTACTAAATATCTTCATGGAACATGATTTTAATATCCTAATGATTTTTGGCATAAAAGAAAAAATGAGCCATACAATGATTGTTGTCTATTGCTACAAATACACCTGTGTTCTTATGACTCTTTTGTGCTCCAGAGACACATATATCTGCTTTTGACAGACATCAACACAGACTTGATTTGCTGTAAACATGGTTTTCTAGCATGCATGTCTCTCTCTTGTGGAGTTATGGATGTGTTTGTCTCATAACTGTTTCAGTATCTGAAGTCACACAGTGAGCCGTATGTGGATGTCTCAGCGATGGCCTGTGAGCTTCAGCAGCGCTTCAGGTGAGTCTGCTCTCTCTGTGAGCGAGTGTCGTGACCGAGCAGAGTCTGACGTGTGTTTGTGCTCCGAGCAGGATCGAGTACGGCCGCAGGAACAGGACGGCGTTCAGGATTCAAGTGGAAAAAGGTCTGGCGTGTGTTAAGTACAGCAGAATATCAGTGTTGTCTGTTCTTGAGCTGGTGTAACACACCGTGTGATGTGTGCAGTGCACGCGGCGATATGCAGCGAGTCTGAGATCTCTCTGGAACACAAGCATTCGGCCAAAAGAGCGAGACGCAAGCGAGAGGACGGGTGAGACATCTACTGTCAGATATATCTACTATTTAAATTAACAGCTGTTTTCTATGTTTTCCAGTCTTCAGTGTCACATGATCTTCAGAAATCATAATAATATGCTGATTTGCTGCTCAAGAAACATTTCTGATTATTATTCCAATGTTGAAATCAGTTGAGTCATTTTTTTTTTCACTGGAAATATCAACATTTATCTGAAATAAAAAGCTTTTGTGACATTATACACACTATACCAGGGCTGGATTTATGCACAGGCATTCTAGGCACGTGCCTATGCTCGCTTGTCCAGGGGGGAACAAACACAATGAAGATATATAATATTTTTTTGTTATACTATGGGCTATCTACAAGAGTAAAAGAACCAAAACACCAGAAGACATTGAGCAAATAAATATAACAAACAATAGGGTAAAAAATGACAAACTATTTCCATGTTTTCTACCTGTTTATGTACAGAAATCACACTTTCTCCAGTTCTCTCCCACACGCACACACGCGGAGACGTGGACAGAAACTTGTCGCTGTCCCGTGAATTTATCAGTAAAATAGTTTCGCAGCTAAAAAGCTACATGACATTTCTCAGTAGCGAGGTTCTTGAAGCAGTTCAACTTAAAGATTCGCTATTAGTAGAGACGCTGAACACTGCTGAGAGACGCACAGACGCAGGTATTCACACGCGCTTAATCTCTCTCTCTCGCTAATAACTACATTAAACTGCATTAGCCTGCATATCAATGACCCAAGCATCTGGTATTAGCTCTAAAATGACATTTTGAAATTTGCAATGTAAGGTTTATGGGGTGTGCAATAAATTAGTTCAACACACACAAGATTTCAGGACAGAAACATGACAAATGTCTTAAAATAATTGATCTGAACGATGTCTTGAGGTGTGGATGTGACTCCAGGCCGTTAAAATTATTAGAGAAATAATGCACTCCCGAAGTGGCCACAACGCTGCCTATGGAACGGTCTTTCTCCATTCTCAGACAAATTAAGACATTCGATTTTTATTGACTGAACGAAAGCGCTTATTGCGATAGAAAACACTGTATATATTTGTTTGCTGGGGTGGTAATATTATATAGGCCTATTAATAATGAAGGGGGGGGTTTGCCTATGTCACGATAAGAGGTAAATCCGGCCCTGCAATAATTTTTTTGAGGAGGGGTGAAAGAGAAATTATAGAAATTAATACTTTTATTTCGCAAGGATGCATTAAATTGATCAAAAGTGATGATAAAGACATTTATAATGTTACAAAAGATTTCTGTTTCAGATAAAAGCTGTTCGTCTGAACTTTCTGTTCATCAAAGAAACCTGAAAAACTTTTCAGCTGTTTTCAAAATAATAATAATAATACATGTTTTATTCTAATGTAAATTAGAATGATTCCTGAAGCATTACGTGACACTGAAGACTGGAGTAATGATGCTGAAAATAATACAAATATGACTGTTTTTGCTGCGCTTTTGGATGAAATAAATGCATGCTTGAGCAGAAGAGCCTTCACAATCTTCCTGTTCAAACACTTTTGACTGCTAGCGTGTTTAAACCCTGCTTTGTGCCGATGGTGTTCAGGGAGGAGGGTCTCGTCACCGAGTACAGCACAGACAGCGAGGACGATGTTCCTGAACACGAGGTGACTGGCTTTATCTTCACACACTGACCCCAGCTGACTTCAGGCAGAATGTGATAAATGGTTTCATATCTTCAACAGCACACAAACCACATGAACAGCTCTCTGACGTCCCTCTATCAGAGAGGAGCGACCCCTCAGAAGAGCTGGGTCATCGATACGACCGGAACCCGAGAGGACGTCTTCATCGATCTGTGTGAGGAAGAGTCCTCCAGCGCCGCGGTAAACAGCTGCAGGCTGCGTTTGAGCCGCATGTTAAACATATGTTTGATGCACGTCTGAATCTGCTTTTTGGAGATTTGAAGAAACTCGCTCTGCAGTGAATGGGTGCCGAGTCTAAACAGCTGATAAAAACATCACAGCACTCCAGTTAACATCTGGAGAAGACGAGCTGAAACAAAGCATTAATCAGGGATGGGATTTTTCCGTATTTTCCGACCTCTGAGGGACGACCCGTGTGATTCGCGTAGATCCGAGCGTTTTTTTGTTTTGTTTTCTCAAACATCGTGGACTGAATGATCGTACGAGCTCGCGGCGCCATCTGCAGGACAATTAAAAGCGTTCAAATGATTCAAACGCGAGTAGATTCAGCGCTGAAGCGCGTTACTGTGAGTGAACGAGAACTCACTTCACTATGAGTGAAGACATCTAAAATGATTTCTATTTAATAAAGGCATTAACAAAATCCTGAAAAAACCATTTCCACACAAAATATGAAGCAGCAAAATGTTTTCAACTGATAATAATCAGAAATGTTTCTTGAGAGTCAAATAAATTATGATTTCTAAAAGATCATGTGACACTGAAAACTGGAGTAATGAAGACAATTCTGCTTTGCATCACAGGAATAACATTTTATAATATATTAAAACTGAAAAAAAAAAAATCGTAATAATATTTCACAAGTTTTTTAAATTTTATTTTAATCAAATATATTCATACTCTTGATGAGCAGAAGATATTTATTTCAGAATCATTAATTGTAATGCAGGTACTTAATAATAACAATTCTATATACTTTACTATAATATATTATAGCACTTTATTATAAAATATTGTTATCATGATTCTTAAGTGCTGCTTTTAATTTTTACAGGACAATAGTATGTATTCTTATAGTATAAGATATATCTTTTAATGTGCTAATATATATATTTTTAATAAGTGCTGGGGGTGTGGCTTGTGGGCGTGGCTTGGGGCGTGGCTTGTGGGCGTGGTCAGACTTTCCTTATTTTTTGTCTCTAGCTGATCACATGCCTGATTAAAGACGCTTTTAACTCAAATATGAGTCCATAATCCATAATAATGCTTTCTCCAGTGAAAAAGTGTTCTGGTCTGAATCAGGAGAGAAATCTGCATCAGATCAAAACAGCTCTAAACTAATATGTGGCTGGATTTTGATGTGAGAGACGACAGGAGATGGACTTTTACACTGGAGGAAGTGCTATTATGGATTATGGATTCATATTTTAGACATTAAAAACGTCTTAATGCTGGATTTGTGTCTTCTCCAGATGTTAACTGATGGACTGGAGTGCTGTGATGTTTTAATCAGCTGTTTGATAAAACAAAATATACTTATTCCCACCGAAGACTTCTGTAGGTGTTTTTGTAGAAACAATTTCTAAAGCGAATCAGTTTTCATTATTATGTTTTAAATTATATCATCGTCCTTTATTAATACCGTCAATCATGTTTCCAGTATTGATATACCCACATGTATAAAAACAAAGCCCCAAATGTTGCATGGGGTGCACTTACTTGTGTCTCGTGGTGTTTTCAGAAGCAGAGAGATTCATCAGCGAAGGACAAGAAGACAAAGAGCAGAAAACTGAAGAGAGAGAAGAAGAAGAAGAAGAACGAGGAGGACTCCGAGATCACTGCAGCAATCCTGATGAAGAAGAGTCAGTCAAATCAGTCATTACATGCATAACCCTGCAGCACAAAAGCAGTCATACGTAACAGGTGTATTTGTAGCAATAGACAACAATACATTGTATGGGTCAAAATTATACATTTTTCTTTTATGCCAAAAATCATTAGGATATTAAGATCATGTTCCATGAAGATATTTTGTAAGTTTCATATCATAAATATATCAAAACTTAATTTTTGATTAGTAATATGCATTGCTAAGAACTTCATTTGAACAACTTTAAAGATGATTTTCTCAATATTTAGATTTTTTTGCACCCTCAGATTCCAGATTTACAAATATTTGTATCTCAGCCAAATATTGTCCGATCATAACAAACCATACATCAATGGAAAGATTATTTATTCAGCTTTCAGATGATGCATAAATCTCAATTTCACAAAATTGACTGGTTTTGTGCTCCAGGGTCACATAAGAGACATCTGCTCCTGTCTTTAATAGCAGAGAGTCAGAAGCATGTGTGGGTCTGTCAAAGCAGGGCTTTAAGATAATGCACCGTGAAAAACTATTTGATCATATTATTGAAATGTATAACATGTAATATTTTATTGTGATATATATAAAAATTATTATAACACTTTATAATAAAGTTAATACTTAATGCATGAACTAACAGTGAGCAATACAGTATATATCAGTCTCTGTTCACATTAGTTAATAAAAATACAAATATTCATTGGTAGTTCATGTTTACTAATGTTACCTTATTGTAAAGTTACCCATCATGATGGTAGAATTTTTCAAATGCAAAATAAGGGTAGTTATCAAAATTTGTTTTATTTTTATTTTATTTTTCTTCAAATTTTAAGACTCATTATGACCCAGACATGCTTTGGTGATACTCACCCCCTTATGTTTTTTTATTTTTTATTTTTTTTTATATTATTTTTATTAATATTGTCTTTCTGAACATTTTAATGCTGTGTACTAAAGTGAGTTGTGTTTGTCTCTGGAGGTAAAGGCCATGAGCTGCAGTACTCGTCTCTGAAGTTTGAGGATTTCGGCGGCAGTGAGGAGACTCTAGAGGTGCTGCTTCACATCTCTTCACACATACAGTGTTTTAATTGTGTTACTTATACCCTCTTTCCACCAGCAGGAACCAGGTGCTAGTTCAGAGCCAGTGCTCTTGCCGGTTCTTAGTTGGTTCGACTGGCGAGCCCTTTAAGAACCGGTTGCTTTTCCACAGGCTAGAGAGCCAATACAGAGCCAGGTCTTACGTCACAATACGTTTCAAGTTTCGTTTCACTAGCGCGGCAGCGCCAAACACAACAGACTTGTTCGAAGTGCATCAGCACCACGCATCATGTTGATCATTGTTGATATTTATCATGTTGATATTTAGTCTAGAACTACAGTAAGATCATGTTCACATACAACGCTCTGATTTCTGTCACCATGGCAACACCAGAGCTGTCACTCAATACATCAGAAACAAAGTAGCTGTTACTTATTTGAAAAAGTAACTCCAATATTTCCTTCTAAATGAAAAAGTAATGCGTTACTTTACTAGTTACTTTAAAAAAGTAATCTGATTACGTAACCCCCAACACTGCACACACACATCCGTCTGTCTGTCCTGCTCACACACGAGTGTCTACAGCGTCTGCTTGTCTCTTCAGGAGGTCTGTAAGCTGCTGATACACATGAGGCATCCGGAGGTGTACCAGCGGCTGGGAGTGGTTCCTCCGCGGGGGTTCCTGCTGCACGGCCCGCCGGGGTGTGGGAAGACACTGCTGGCTCAGGCTGTGGCTGGAGTGAGTGACTACCTGTGTGTGTGTGTGAGTGTGTGTGTGTGTGAGTGTGTGAGTGTGTGAGTGAGTGTCTGTGTGTGTGTGTGTGTGTGTGTGTGTGTGTGTGTGTGTCTGTCTGAGTGTGTGTGCGTGTGTGTGAGAGTGAGTGAGTGTGTGTGTGTGTGCGTGCGAGCGAGTGAGTGTCTGTGTGTGTGTGTGTGTGTATCTGATGTGTGTGTGTGTGTGAGTGAGTGTCTGTGTGTGTGAGAGTGTGTGTGTGTGTGCGCGTCTGTCTGAGTGTGTGAGTGTGTGTGTGAGTGTGTGTGTGAGTGAGTGTGTGAGTGTGTGTGTGAGTGAGTGTGTGAGTGAGTGAGTGAGTGTGTGTGAGTGAGTGTCTGTGTGTGTGAGAGTGTGTGTGTGTGTGTGCGCGTCTGTGTGTGTGAGAGTGTGTGTGTGTGTGCGCGTCTGTCTGAGTGTGTGTGTGTGTGTGTGTGTGTGTGAGAGTGTGTGTGAGAGTGTGTGTGAGAGTGTGTGTGAGTGTGTGTGTGAGTGAGAGAGTGAGAGAGTGAGTGAGTGTGTGAGTGAGTGTCTGTGTGTGTGCGCGTCTGTCTGAGTGTGTGTGTGTGTGTGAGTGTCTGTGATGTGTGTCTGTGTGTGTGTGTGTGTGTGTGTGTGTGTGTGTGTGTGTGTGTGTGTATCTGGGGAAGTCGTGGCCTAATGGTTAGAGAGTCGGACTCGTAATCGAAAGGTTGTGAGTTCGAGTCTCGGGCCGGCAGGGATTATAGGTGTGGGGGGAGTGAATGTCCAGCGCTCTCTCCTCCTTCAATACCACGACTGAGGTGTCCTTGAGCAAGGCACCGAACCCCCAACTGCTCCCCGGGCGCCGCAGCATAAATGGCTGCTCCGGGTGTGTGTTCACGGTGTGTGTGTGTTCACTGCAGTGTGTGTGCACTTTGGATGGGTTAAATGCAGACCATACTTGTTCGTATGTCACGTCACGTTCACTGATGTGTGTGTGTGTGTGTAGGAGGTGGCTCTACCCATGCTGAAGGTCTCGGCTCCGGAGCTGGTGTCAGGAGTCTCTGGGGAATCAGAGCAGAAGATGCGGGAACTGTTTGAGCAAGCCATAGTAAGACTCACGCTCTGAACACTTCTCAGGGTTAAACAGTCCATTAAAGGCTCTTTGTGTGATTTGTGATCATAGTCCCCGTTCTTCAGATGTAATGTGGCTATCAGATCACTCTGGATGTCCCATACATTTATTCAAAATATTAGGGTTTGACTTAACGATTTGGATATATATCAGATACAGTACATATCAGTTGTTCTTAAAGTCCGTGTAAAGTCAATTCTGAGAATTGTTTGTAAACACATTATAAATGTTAGAAATGCATTGCTGAAACATGTTACAAAGACTGTGAGCTATGTACATTTTCGTGATCAGGATTTTTTGGGCCCCCAACACTGTGTTCGACTTGAAGCAAGTGGGCGTGGCGAGACAGCGAGTGGGCGTGGCTTCAGCACCAGTGGACACGCCCCCAGCGTTTGAGAGCGGAGAATACGGCTTATTTTTTCAAGATTTTGATAGCTTATTTTATTTATTTGACGGGTTTTTTATCATTCAAATTTGGCTGGGTGGTTAATAACACATTTCTCTGTGGTGTGACGAACTCAGAACACACATTTAATATTGACTTTACACGGAGTAAATCTCTCTGTGGTCTAAAGCTGTAAACTACACAGGGATTCGTGTCAGTTGATGCATTATGATAATATTACAGGTGAAAATTTACAACTAATTCCAAATGCTTAAATTATATTGCTGTTTATATTTAGATATAGTCATTAACAAGCTAAAGCGGAGTTGTATACAAATTTAAATTATGCATATTTTATATTTAATGATAGGTTTTTGTTCTACTTCTTGTTAAAAAATAATAATTTAAATGCTAGTTGTTGTTTTTAATGACTAATTTATTCCATCACGTTAAGTAATAAACACATCACTAACAGTTTCAGTTCAAATGTAATGAATATATAACGTAGTGCTTATATTTATCAAAAAGCTCCTCTGGAGTTACTATTGAGTTTATGGATATTGAATGTCTTTTCTGAGGTAAATGTGACATTATTGTTTTTATTGATGTCTTTACACTGATTGATTGATTACAAGACATGATTCATTTCAGTTGTTTCTTCTGATGTTCATTCATGTTTATTTGCTGCTGTAACTAGTAGTAAAGAGGAAGAGATGACTTTGACATGCCGCTATGAAATATAATTTTGTTAATGATAAAATTGACAATTTGAAAGCTGAGAATTTTTCAAATCAGAAGAAAGCAAGCACAAAACTCGATAGCAGGTGTGCTACAAATAATGTTTCGTTTATGCATCAACTAGACTAAAAGTAGGACTCTATGATGTCCGTGATGCAGTAAACACGGACTGAATCAGTCATAAAAACTGAATTTACAGTTTAATGTGACGGAGATTGTCAAAGTTTGGATGAATGAATCAAAAGCAGGTCTTAAATCAAATGGTGATCTGGACTAGTATCTGATGTAAATCTGAATCCTGCATGTGTCTCTGTGTGAATGGAGCAGGGTTTTGTTTACTACATACACAGAGCGCGTGATTTCAGCGTCTGACGTCTCAATGAAGACATAAATACATCAACAATATCTCCAGAACTGATCAAAACCAGCATTTTACCATTTCATTTGAGTAAAACTAGTCATATCATATACACACAGAACTTTACTCGGCAACCCGTCAAAATAAAAGTCCTGTTTAACTTGAAGACATTGTGTCAGAAATAGCTATATTACTATTATTTACTAGAATGTACGTAATACTATTACTACTGTTGAAAAATAATAACACTGATTTTTTTTTTTTAAATAATCACAAAATATTTTTATTTTAATAGTAAATCCCCTTTATTTGCCTAAAATGCATTTTAATTAAAATATAAATTAAATCAATGTTTTATGGCTTCATCTGATAATCAGTCAAATTTAAATACACAACAGAATTTCTAAGGGGGGGGGCATTTCATAAGGCTACTGTAAGAATAAATAAAAATTGTTTGTATGCATTCAAATAATCTGACGTGCTAAAACACAGAATTTAGTAACAATAAAACATAAGGTGAGAAAACAATAAATAATTTCATACGGCCCTAAACATGTCATTTTTGTTACACCTTTAATAAATTAATGTTAAGTTTCATGATTTTAATTAATTAGACATGAGTCCAGAAAAATTTAAACGGAAAACACAGAATTTAGAAAAAAATAAAACTGATTTCATAGGGCCCTATAAAAGATTTGGTAAAATCAGTGTCTTCAGCCCAGCATCGTGTCCAGTCTTCAGTGTTTCTGTGTTAATGTCCGGTGTCTGTTGTGCCTGTAGAGCAGCGCTCCCTGTATCATGTTCATCGACGAGATCGATGCCATCACGCCAAAACGAGAGATCGCGTCCAAAGACATGGAGAGGAGGATCGTGGCTCAGTTACTCACCTGCATGGACGGTACGCCTCTTTCTCCAGGAACACACCGCTCTGCGTTTCTGTTCTTCCTGGGTGTGGTTATACACGTCATATGTGTTTGTTGTTGTCTTCAGACCTCAACTCGTTGTCAGAACCGGCGCAGGTGTTGGTTATTGGAGCCACTAACCGTCCGGACTCTCTGGACCCGGCTCTGCGTCGAGCCGGGAGGTTTGATCGTGAGATCTGTCTGGGGATTCCTGATGAAGGCACGCGACTCAAGTACGTTACTCTCACCCATAAAACACATTAGGGCTGCAACAAACGTTATTTTGATAATCGATTAATCTAACAGGGTTCCTACGGGGTTTGGAAAAGTATGGAATTTGATTTAAGTATTTTCCAGGTCTGGAAAAGTATGGAAAAATATTTGTGTTTCCAGACTTTTGACCCCATTTAGTTTTTTTTATAATAGAAAATTAAGAATTTAATGAAAATAAATTTATCATACAAGTAGTGAGGTTTCATGGAAGCTGTTTAGGGATGACTGAATGAATTCAAGGTGCACTTTTTTATTATGCAAAATGCATGTTATAAGAATTTTGGGTTTCTTCACACTATATTCTTAGCACTGTATTACATAACCTCAAGGACCTTTGCAAACATAAAAAATATACAGACTTTTATGTGCGTACAATGAACCATTAAATTTAGCATATAGGACAATGAGCCACCTGTTGTGCCATCAGCACATTTCACACACACACACACACACACTCACAAACTCACCACACACACACACCACACACACACACACACACACACCACACCACACACACACCACACACACAAACTCACCACACACACAAACTCACCACACACACAAACTCACCACACACACACACACACACACACACACACACACACACACACACAAACTCACCACACACACACACACACACACACACACACACCACACACACAAACTCATCACACACACTCACCACACACACACATACAAACTCACCACACACACAAACTCACCACACACACACACACACACCACACACACAAACTCACCACACACACACACACACCACACACACAAACTCACCACACACACACTCACCACACACACTCACACACACACACACACACACACACCACACACACAAACTCACCACACACACACACACCACACACAAACTCACCACACACACACACAAACTCACCACACACACACACACCACACACACACACACACACACACACACACACACACAAACTCACCACACACACACACACACACACACACACACCACACACACACACACACACCACACACACACAAACTCACCACACACACACACACACACACACACACACACACACACACACACACACCACACACACACACACCACACACCACACACACAAACTCACCACACACACGCACACAAACACACACACGCACAAACACACTCACACTCACACACACACTAAACGCACACACAAACACACACGCACACACAAACACACACACACACACTCACACTCACACACACACACCAAACACACACACACCACACAGTGTGGTTTCTTGGCCGCCACACACTATGCATTAAAGAGACCTAAGGCCTTGAAATATGGCATAATGCCCCAATAAAAGCCAAATCTTAAACACTTTTTTACAGTACCAGTCTTTTTTATAGACCCTTGAACTTGGCAAATGTTATGCCATCAGCTCATGGCATATCATGGTTTCTCCAGCACCACAGACCATGTGTTTAATTAGACATTAGACCTTGATATTAGAGGTACTACCATAAGAAAATCATAATTTTGAGCCGGTAGATCTCTGTTAATTCATGTGCATCCATGCTCTTGTTTTATTCATAATAAGATGCAGTGATGCACAAAAGAAAAAGGTTATAAAACTATAAATTGTAATGTGTAAGCATGCAAAACTTTTCCATGCACATGTGAATAGTTTCTCGAAAGCACAAAAAAGTTTCTTGTGTGCATGTAAAAGTCGGTATTTATTTATTTTTTTTATTTATTTTAGGGACTCTGTATGTTGTCACTTTGAGAAAATCAATGAAAAACATAATTAAGTAAAATAATATTTACATAAAATATTAATAATTAAATAACAATAAATAAAATATTTACAGATGACTGTACTATATACCAAATATAAAGCTGAAAATAATGTTATAATTTATTTATAATAATTTAATTCATTTATGTTAAATATGGTCTGAAAATCTACCGAGATTTGAGTCTGGAAAAGTATGTAATTTTGAAATGGAAAATGTGTAGGAACCCTGATCTAATGATTATTACATCGATTAATCGCTGATTATGTCACAGATCAATCAGTAGGCTTTGTTCTATCATTCAGCGTTTACAATTAGTGAAAATATTGAGTTACACATTATAACTAATAAATAAAATAAGGCAATCACTTCATTCAATTCAAACAATTATATTGTTGTACAATAATTGTTATATAATTAGTATTGCTATCAAATGATTAATCGCGATTAATCGAATCCAAAATAAGTTTGTTTACATAATATATGTATGTGTACTTTGTATATTTATTATGTGTATATTTATAAATACACACACATGCATGTATATATTTCAGAGAAATGTGTTATTTGTATATAGTAAATGTATTTATTTATAATATAAATTATATGAATATAAATATACACATGTAAATATTTTCAAAATATATACTGTATGTGTGTGTGTTTATATACATAATAAATATACACAGAACACATACATATATATTATGCAAAAATATTTTTTGGATACGAATATTTATTTTGAATGCGATTCTTCACGATTAATCGCTTGACAGCACTAATAATAAAAAAAAATTACAATACAAATATGTTTGCCACACAAAATGAGATGACAGAGAGACTAATTAATTATGAAAAAGCTACTCATCGTTCTGCCTAACAACTCCTTTTGTAAGTCATATTGATATTGAACAAAAATAAAGGTAAGTGATGAGAGATTTTATTTTTGGATGCATTATTTTATTCAAAACATTAACTCTCTTAAAACACCTTATAGTGTTATAATAATCAAAACTGAGATAGATTAAGCTTTAATCTATGCTAACCAAACTATCACTTTAATGTAATAAGGATTTAAATTTTTCTGCATTTACTAATAAAAAGATTTGATCATTAGTTTGCTCCAGAATGATAGCTGCTTTATAACAGAAAATCACGTTGTAAAGCGTCACTGACACTGTTTTCCATGTTTAATACAGTAAAGCTGCTTGTTTTAAATCATTATCTTGTATAAAGCACTATATATATATAATAAATGTATAAATAGCAGAGCTCATTCAAACATATCCTCATCGTTATGATCAGATGCTTTCTTAACTGCTGCTTTCTCACCGCTGTCATTTGTGTTGTTTATCTCGTTAATGAGAGGAAAGCGTGCAGCACATACATCGGCTGCATTTGCTCTTTTCTCCGAATGCATCCAGGAGAGCTGAATAACAGCGTCGCACACTAATTTTCAGGGGAAGTTGCTAAAGGAAGGTCGATTTGTTGCTAAATGACGTTGTGATGTCACTGCGCGATGACATCATTACGACGCAAAATTGTATCACTAGGCCTACATCAAGTTTTAGCAAAAAATATATTTTATATATGTTAATTTAGATTTGTTTGTAAAATAATACAACGTAATATAATTTTAAAATATAACTATTTTTAAATACAACACTGAATTATTAAACACTTACACATTTTTGAACAATAACAATGCAAGTTTTTTTTCAATTATAACATTCTGTTATAGTTTTAAGCAGTGTATTAGCCATTAGTTAGTGTGCTACACTCTAAGAAAAGTCTGTAAACATAGGGCACGATCTACTATTTTAATGTGAAGGAATTTTCCGTATTGATTTTTCACCTGGATTTTAAATTACGCATTGTGTTTTCGGGTTACAGGGTTAATGTCCTGGAAAATTACTAGTATCTTTTCCATTTTTCTAGATATTTTTCTTACAGTGTACCAACTGATCAACAATCGCAGGTACAAGCTACCAACAAGGTGTTAATTCACGTGATGCGTGTACTGCCAGGCATCTTTGCTTTCCTCTTTTTGTGTCATTTGGATGGAAAATGTGTGGCTTTTTATCATCTGAGTCACTTATCAAAAGTTGCAAAATAAATTTTAAACATAGCTAAATTTGTTGCTAGGTGCTTTTGGAAGAAAACTTAGACAAAAGTTGCTAGGGTAGTGTGAAAAGCTGCAAAATTTAGCTACAAAATTGCTAAGTTGGCACAGTCTTGCGCTACAGCGCCACACTGGTCACACCGTGTTATTGCAGGCTCTTACATTAGCTCAAATGAGATCAAATGAATTCCTCGACAACAAAAATATTTGTCAATTTTTTTGGGGTTGACAATGTTGAGTAATTGTTTCATGCCCTCAGCATCAGCTGAGGCTACTAATATTGGTGCTAAAATATCAACAGTATGTCTTAATTTAATTAGATGTTGTTTTTAAATGAAGTCATGTTTAATGTTGAAAATATCATTCACGTTCAGTTTATCCCATCCCAGGATTCTGAAGACGCTCTGTCGTAAGATCACGCTGCCGGAGGAGTTTGACTACAGACAGCTGGCGCGGCTCACGCCGGGTTTTGTGGGCGCAGATTTAATGGCGTTGTGCCGAGAGGCGGCCATGAGCGCCGTCAACAGGATCCTGCTGCAGCCGAACAGTGCAGACGCCACGCCTCCGGTACCACAAACATACACACTAGGGCTATCAAATTTTTTTTAATTTCAAATATTCGTCGAATTTAAAATAAAAATCCACATTCGAATGCATCAGGCAGCTTTATCAGTGCACACAAGATGTGATGACGATGTGGGTGTCTTTGCATTTTAATGCTTTTCTTAGCTTATCCAGTTGCATCAATGCAGAGATGATGTTGTTTACGTCAAAACTGAACCCAAGCCGTTCACACAGAACACATATTATCACATTTTCTATAGAAACATCTATCAGCGGTGCACTCGTGTCTCACACAAGAGAGCAGCGTGTTTAGAAAGCATGTAAAATTAATATAAGTTTAATTTTCTGTTTAATTCAATTACAATTTAGTTTTTCTGAGCACAAAATAAATATCATAAATGTTTCCCTGATTTACAGAAGACAGCCACTAAAATGTCATTCAGTGTAACAATCTTGTCAGGCATATTTACAACAAAAATCAATTTATGACATATTAAAAGACTAATTACTTTCACCCCAGATACTAATTAGTTGTAATTTTACATTTTTAAAATTTGCCCCTATACTAGGTTTTGTCAGTAAGAATTTTTTACTCATTTAAAACACAATAAAATTTCATATGCTCCCTTATTCTTTTATACATTTTAATATGTACATGTCAAAATAAGCATGTTATTTGATTTTCTTCAAAAAAGAATGTTTATTTCAACCAAATTTTGACATTTTATTCTCCAAAAACATTTAAAACCTTAAAAGTAGACACTTTACTTACATTTAATGTGCTTTCTATGGACATTTTTGTAAATTTCTTTTAATGTGGACATCTTCACGTCTTTGACCCACATACATGATGCTCTTTTGTTTCTAACTGTTTAAGCAACTTAATTAATTATATATGGTTTATAAATATTATTTTAAACATTATACGTTTTTTCAAAGATAGTCATGTTATTTTATTGCTTTGAAGAAACGTGCATTAGTAATATTTTCCTCTTGTGGTCTCAGGAGAGAAGCCAAAAGCTTTTTTCCCCCCTAACTGAAATAATGCCTTTAAATTTGAATATAATTTGAATATTGGTCATATTTAAATACAAAAGTTTTTCAGCCAGTTTGACAGCCCTTACACACACCACAGCACAACACATTTGATGATGGCTTATAACAGAATGAGAGACGGGAGAAGACTATTAGACGTTGTAGCCCTCGTTCAGTGTGTGTAAATCCCATCTGTTCCCAGACGCTTCGGCAGGGATACTCTCTAATGGCTTGTTTTGACTACAGTGTTCATAATGTGGTCATGTTGGATTGACGCACTTCAATTCTGATGCTCGTACACATCCACTGATTAACTGCAGCCCTTCAACTCCACACATACTGGACACAAGCTGTGACTTTGTTTGCAGTTCATGAACCTGTGAAGTCAGAATTAGCAAGAAATAGTCTACACTTTATGTGTCTGGTCTTATACTATTGATCAGTGTCATTGAGAATTGACTGTTTGTTTCGGTTTTTGGCAACACATTTAGTGTGAAAGAGCCTTATACAGACATGCATTGAATACATTCATCAATGTTAGGTTCATCAACGTTCCCTCCACTATTCTTGCTTTCCATGCAAATATTTGATGTGCTTAAAAGAATAGTTCAACCAAAAATGACTCGGGCACCCTCCAAGGATCAGGATGAGTTTGTGTCTTCATCAGGTTAGTATAAATGTGTCTCTGCATCAGTGTCTCATCAATGGATGCTCTGCAGTGAATGGGTGCCGTCAGAATGAGAGTCTGATAAAAACATCACAATAATCCACAGCACTCCAGTCCATCAGTTAACATCTAGAGAAGACAAAAGCTGAAGCAAATCCAGCATTAAGACGGTTATAACTCAAATACCATAGAGTGCATAATCCATAATAATTCTTCCTCAGTGAAAAAGTGCATCTCCTGTTGTCTCTCACATCAAAATCCAGCCACATATTAGTTTAGAGCTGTTTTGGCATCTGTGCAGATTTCTCTCCTGATTCAGACCAGAACACTTTTCACTGGAGGAAGAGTTATTATGAATTATGGACTCATATTTGAGTTCAAAATGCCTTAAAAATGGATTTGTTTCTTAAAGACATGCAGCTTTTGGCTTCACAAGATGTTAACTGATATACTGGAAATGTATGTTTCTGGGTGAGCTATTCCATTAATAGTGAATAACAAATTCACTGTAATTTATTTGTAATATTTCAAGATGCAAGGAAGGATTACAGTGAGATATCAGCGCATTTTGTGTTAGATTGTGGTTTGTTTGTGTCAGTGCTAAATGTTGTCTCTATGACAGATATTCAGCAGTCTGAAGTATTAATACACAGCAGTGAAAGGAATGATTTGGCTGTCTTCACACAGAAAAATAAGGGTTTAAATCGTACCTTTTTGGGTACAACAGCTTGGACTCTGGAGCAGTGCCCTTAAAGGACATATTTGTACCTTTTTTACGTACATACACTATATAGACAAAAGTATTGGCACCCCCTTCTTTAGAACAGAAAAATGCACTTCCAAATCTGTGGCAACAACGATGGGAACATAATTCATGTATTTAAAAATTGTATTTCATCTCTGTTCAACAGTTTTGGAAGTGTCTAAAATGACTGAACCCATATGTACAAGTCATTGGTGTTTGGTGATGAGTTTTTGTGCATTTACAGTCACACCAGAGGTGTTAAACTGGGATTAGGACTTGGTTTTATGCAGACCAGTCAAGTTCTTCCACACTGACTCAATCAATCATTTTCTTTTTGAACCTTGTCTTATACACAGAGACATTGTCATGTTAGAATAGAAAAGAGTCCAAACTGTTGCTATAATATTAGAAGCACACAATTTCCTAGAATATCATTATATGCTTTAACATTAAGATTTGTACTCATAGAAATTACTAAAGTAGTCAAACCTGTTCATTAGAAGGGGTGCCAATACTTTTGGCAATATAGTGTATTAGTACCTTAGAGTAGTAATACGTACCCTTAAGCTACTAATATGTACCTATTAGGGGTAAAAAAGGCACAAATATGTCCTTTTAAAGGCACTGCTCCAGGGACAAGCTGTTTAAACCCTGATTTTAAACCCTTATTTTTGTGTGTTGCTGTCAGAAAACAGATCTGGAGCAGCTGCTGTGGTTGCTGAAGACGAGCGAGTCTCTGAGCGAGGAGCAGCTCTCTGGACTCTGTGTGCTCATGTCAGACTTCAGGACGTCGTTAGCCAGAGTCCAGCCGTCTGCCAAGCGCGAGGGGTTCGCCACCGTCCCAGACGTCAGCTGGGAGGACGTGGGTGCGCTGCAGGACATCCGCGAGGAGCTCCACATGGCCATCATGGTGAAGCAGCTTCACACTGACCACCTTTACATCATTTATCTGATTACAATATGATTAAGGTGTTTACATTACATTTAGTCATTTAGCTGATGCTTTTATCCAAAGTGACTTACAAATGAGGACAATAGGCAATCAGAATCAACAAAAGAGATATACAAGTGCTGTGACAAGTCTCAGTTAGTAATAGTAATAGTGTGATTAAGGTGTGTACATGTCTATACTGCACTTCAATAATGTGACTGCAATAGGAATACTCCACATGTTCTGATTCCATTTGTGTTTATTCGAGTATGACTTTAGCTGGATTAAGGTCATCAGAAATCTCTGTTTACATGATAGACTCTTAATCAGAGTATTGTCTGAATCGTGTTAAAATCTGAATATTGTTGTCCATTTAAATGTACTCAATGTTGTTAATCTTCTAGTTTATCAATAATACTTCAGTTTCTCATTACTAGGGTTGGGGATCGAAAATCAATTCCAGAATCAGATATTTGTTGTTGAATTAAGATTTTAATTCCACCTATCAATTCCTGTGCACATCTTTTATTTTTAGCTGTCGAAAAGGGGCTGTTAAAAATGTATTTTTTCTTTGAATCATTCATTCAAGAGATTCGTTCAAAAACACTGATTCATCCAGTAATGAAACGAGTCAATCTTGAGCGAGTCGTTGAATCATTCATTCGAGAGATTGATTCAAAAACACTGATTCATCCAGTAATGAATCGAGTCAATCTTGAGTGGGTCATTGAATCATTCATTCAAGAGATTCGTTCAAAAACACTCATTCATCCAGTAATGAAACGAGTCAATCTTGAGTGAGTCATTGAATCATTCATTCAAGAGATTCGTTCAAAAACACTGATTCATCCAGTAATGAAACGAGTCAATCTTGAGTGAGTCATTGAATCATTCATTCATTCAAGAGATTGATTCAAAAACACTGATTCATCCAGTAATGAATCGAGTCAATCTTGAGCGATTCATTGAATCATTCATTCAAGAGATTCATTCAAAAACACTGATTCATCCAGTAATGAAACGAGTCAATCTTGAGCGAGTCATTGAATCATTCATTCAAGAGATTCATTCAAAAACACTGATTCATCCAGTAATGAAACGAGTCAATCTTGAGCGAGTCATTGAATCATTCATTCAAGAGATTCATTCAAAAACACTGATTCATCCAGTAATGAAACGAGTCAATCTTGAGTGAGTCATTGAATCATTCATTCAGAAATTCCATCAGATTTTGTTTAGTCGTCTGATATTTATTCTTCAGAATTGTGAGAGAACTACAACCTCCTTTAAAAAGTTTTTATGCAGCCGGCTGATTTTTGTTCATGGTATTCAGCAGCAATTAAATCCTTTGCAAAAAGAGACAGAATAAATGTTTAATATCTAAATGTTTAACTTCAATGTTTCTAACCACATTAAAATCAATAAGAATCTGAATCGATGAGCAGAATTGGAATTGATCAAATTCAAACGAGACCCAACCCTACTCATTACTTAGTTTAAAGGTAATGTGGTGTTGTTGTTGTTCAACAATCTGATTGATGATGATGAAGGTCAGATTTGAGGATTGTGTTTGTGTATTCCCAGGCTCCCATCCATAACCCGGAGCACTTCAGAGCGCTGGGTCTGAACACCCCCGCTGGAGTGCTGCTCGCCGGACCCCCCGGCTGCGGGAAGACCCTGCTGGCCAAAGTGAGTGAGCTTTATTACAGCGGTGTCACCTCTCTCCTAACCACATACAACATGATAAACCAGGGTCATCAGGGTCCTCAGACGCAGCAGAAGCCTCCGGGCAAGCGTGCTGGAGCTGAGATCTGTGATAAACCATCAAGCCTTTATAAACTCGCTCTGCCATGTGGAGGAGAGTTTCTGTGACGAGCAGTAGAGCTCAGCAGCGATGGTGTATTGGCTGACCTATAACTATGCATCACCCTGTTCCTTCAACAGAAACCCTACAGAATTTTTCCATTGGATTCTTGGGTTCCTACATGATTTGGGAAAATGAAAGCAGAGTATTTTACAAAAATCAAAAATATACTTTAATGTATGCACGAGAAACCATTAAACTTGGCATATAGGATGATTCACACAGAGCCACCTGTTGTGCCGCCACAGAGCATGCATTAAAGAGACTTTAAATATGACACACTGTCCTAACGAAAGCCATAATTTGAACACTTTATTTTTACAATACAGTCTTTTTTTATAGACTCTTGAAGTTGTCAAACAGAAGATGAGCTAAACTGTACATTAGGTCTTGATATTAGAGGGACTACTGTAAGGAAAGCCACATTTTGAGCAAGTAGATCTCTATTAATTAAGGAAATGTTATATAAAAGTAGATATTGTAATGCATAAGCATGCAAAAAATTCCCATGTGAATAGTTTCTTGAGGGCACAAAAAAGTTTCTTGTGTGCATATTTTTTTATGTTTAAATGGGGAAAAAATAAATATAAATATTTACAGATGACTGTACTACAGTACATACCAAATATAAAGCTGAAAACAGTGCTGTATGAACCATTTATTTAGGTCCGAATATCTACTGAGAGGTTTGGAAATTTGAGTATGGAAAAGTATGGAATATTGAAATGGAAAATGTGTTGGAACTTTATGATATTTTCATGTTTTGTTCATCATGATAATCTTCACAAATGAACACATCTATTCAATTTTGAAGCTTAATACAGTCAGCAGATATGTTGAAGAATGTGGGTCACCAAAGAGTTGCTGGTCCCCATCGACTTCCATAGTATGAAAAAAATATTGTTGACGTCAGTGAAGACCAGAAACTGTTTGGTTACCAACAATCTTCAGCATCTTCTGTTGTGTTCAGCAGAAGAACAGAACTTCACTGAGAGCGAGTACAGGATGAGTTTGAAGTGTACTGTCTCTTTAAGGACATGGTGTCATGGGCTCAGGTTTCTTCTCTCTCTATCTCTCTCTCTCTCTCTGTCTGTCTCTCTCTCTCTCTCTCTCTCTCTCTCTCTCTATCTCTGTCTCTCTCTCTGTCTCTGTCTCTCTCTCCATCTCTCTCTCTCTCTCTGTCTGTCTCTCTCTCTCTCTGTCTCTCTCTCTCTCTCTGTCTCTCTCTCTGTCTCTATCTCTCTCTCTCTCTCTCTCTCTCTCTCTCGTTACAGGCCGTCGCTAATGAATCAGGCTTAAACTTCATCTCTGTCAAGGGTCCAGAGCTACTCAATATGGTGAGTTTCTCCTCTGTCATTGTGTTCGGTTTGATCTGTGTCCGTTTCAACATGAGAACGTGACATTGCAACCCAACATCAAAATAAATTATACTTTGCATAAAGCCCCCCCCCCCCAAAAAAAAGGTAAGACAAATTTTAAATTGCAAAATAAACAAGGAAGTTAAAAACGTAGTTAAGATATGAGGGTTATTTTGTTGCATAACTTGTTTATTTTATTTATTATTGAGGGAATGAGACATTTTGCATTATATGTGACCCTGGAGCACAAAACCAGTCATAAGGGTAAATTCTGTCAATATTTGGCTGAAATACAACTATTTGAAAATCTGGAATCTGAGGGTGCAAAAAAATCTAAATATTGAGAAAATCATCTTTAAAGTTGTTCAAATGAAGTTCTTAGCAATGCATATTACTAATCAAAAGTTAAGTTTTGATATATTTACAGTAGGACATTTACAAAATATCTTCATGGAACATGATCTTTACTTAATATCCTAATGATTTTTGTCATAAAAGAAAAATGGATAATTATGACCCATACAGTGTATTGTTGGCTATTGCTACAAATATACCTGTGTTACTTATGACTGCTTTTGTGCTCCAGGGTCACATATATGGTATTGAAAATATGGAGAATGATGCACTTTTGATGTAGTGTTCATGAATGGGAAAAATCTTAGTAGTAAAATAATCCTGATTTGCATTGTGAACGGTAATATTTGTTGTGTTCTGTGTGTGTGTGTGTTTGTGTGTGTGTGTGTGCAGTATGTGGGCGAGAGCGAGCGGGCCGTCCGGCAGGTGTTTCAGAGAGGACGTAACTCCGCGCCCTGCGTCATCTTCTTTGATGAGATCGATGCGCTGTGTCCTCGCCGCTCAGATCACGAGGTGATCCTCACTTCACTGATATCTGTTTCTCTACTCGTCTGTGACTGACTCATAACACTGCTGTGTGTGTGTGTGTCGTCTGTGTGCGTGCGTGCGTGTCTGCTGTCAGTCAGGGGCCAGTGTTCGTGTGGTCAACCAGCTGCTCACTGAGATGGACGGCATGGAGAACCGCAAGCAGGTTTTCATCATGGCTGCCACCAACAGACCAGGTGACCACAGTCACGTTTAGGGTTGGGTGTCATTTGAATTCTATCAATTCCAATTCTGCTTATCGATTCCCAGTTTTGATTCCAATGTGGTCAAAAAAAGTCAAACATATTTATTCTGTGTCTTTTTGCAAAGCATTTAGTTGCTGCTGAATACCATGAACAAAAATCATCCGGCTACATAAAAACTGGACTCCATTAAGAGCTGTTTGTGTGTAGAATAGAGCAGCAAGATAAATTGAGACTGTTTTTTAATGGAGATTGTAGTTCTCTCACAACTCTGAAGAAAATTTATCAGACAACTAAAAGATCTGATGGAATTTCTGAATGGAATGATTCAATGACTCACTCAAGATTGACTCGTTTCATTACTGGATGAATCAGTGTTTTTGAATCAATCTCTTGAATGAATGATTCAATGACTCACTCAAGATTGACTCGTTTCATTACTGGATGAATCAGTGTTTTTGAATCAATCTCTTGAATGAATGATTCAATGACTCGCTCAAGATTGACTCGTTTCATTACTGGATGAATCAGTGTTTTTGAATGAATCTCTTGAATGAATGATTCAGTGACTCGCTCAAGATTGACTCGTTTCATTACTGGATGAATCAGTGTTTTTGAATGAATCTCTTGAATGAATGATTCAGTGACTCACTCAAGATTGACTCCAGGGATGGAAATTAACTTTTTTGTCCACCGGCCACTGTGGCTGGTGGATTTCAAAATCTACCAGCCACTCAATGTTTTTACCAGCCACTTTCTTGTTTTTAACCGACAATGTGTAACTGCATGTGAAAATTAATACTACAAGATCGACAATACTTAAGCAGTTTATTTAATCTCAAGTCTCAATGAAATACTGACATTTTCATTAGGGATGCAACGATACCATTTTTTCAGATCCGATCCAGAAAATTCTGAGTATCGCTGATTCCGATGCGATCCTAGCGCAGATTTTTTTTTTTTTTTTTTTTTTTATCAATATAGAGTTTCTATACTTCTGTGTCACTCTTTTGTGTGTTAAACACAATCTACTAGACAACTTAATTTTAATGAAAAATAACATGAAAATATATATAGGGGCTGTTTACATCTGGTCACTTCATGCGTTTTGTAATATAAATCCGATCTCTCAAAACACTTCAGGAGGTCTGGGCCACATTCCAGATGAACTGGACATGTGTAAATGCATCTGGTTGTTGAAACCACATACAGTATATGAATTTTACTCCTCCCAAAATGTAAAAATAATAAACGTGTGAAACCGTGTTTTAGGCTATATGACATTTTAGTCAGATATGACTGCGCTAATGCAACAAGCCTCACCGCGGATAAGTTGAGCATCGCAGACACGCAAACTGAAAGTAAGACACAGACGCTCAACACAATCATCTTCATTAAAAGTATAAGACAGGCTTATCTTTCCAGTGCTGATGCCGCGCGCGCTCCTATTGCGGTCTTTGATCTGGAAATGAGCTGATAATTAATAAAATGCAGCGCTTTTGATTTCGTTGACGTGAACTTCGTCGTCCGGGTGAAACAGTATGCTATTTTTATTTACCCGCCACGGTGGCCGGTAGGTGAAGCGAGTTTACCCGCCACAACACAAAATCACCCGCATTTGGCTGGTGGCGGGTGCTAATTTCCATCCCTGATTGACTCGTTTCATTACTGGATGAATCAGTGTTTTTGAATCAATCTCTTGAATGAACGAATGATTCAGTGACTCGCTCAAGATTGACTCGTTTCATTACTGGATGAATCAAGTGTTTTTGAATCAATCTCTTGAATGAATGAATGATTCAATGACTCACTCAAGATTGACTCGTTTCATTACTGGATGAATCAGTGTTTTTGAATCAATCTCTTGAATGAATGATTCAATGAATCACTCAAGATTGACTCGTTTCATTACTGGATGAATCAGTGTTTTTGAATCAATCTCTTGAATGAATGAATGCTTCAGTGACTCACTCAAGATTGACTCATTTCATTACTGGATGAATCAGTGTTTTTGAACGAATCTCTTGAATGAATGATTCAACGACTCGCTCAAGATTGACTCGTTTCATTACTGGATGAATCAGTGTTTTTGAATGAATCTCTTGAATGAATGATTCAGTGACTCACTCAAGATTGACTCGTTTCATTACTGGATGAATCAGTGTTTTTGAATCAATCTCTTGAATGAATGATTCAAAGACAAATAAATTTTGAACAGCCCCTTTTCGCCGGCTTAAAATAAAAGATGTGCACACAGAATTGGTAGGTGGAATCAATCTTAATTTTACAACAAGTGTCTGATTCCTGACCTTAAGTATCTGATTCTGGAACTGGAATTGATTTTCGATCCCCAACCCTAGTCACAGTAACGTTTGTGAGAATATTGTGTTCCCTATCTGTCGGTCACTACGAGTTATGTCGTGACGACATTAGGGGATTCACTTGGGAGCCCAAATCATATCTGACTTTAAGAGAAAACGCCAATGAATATTAGCTAGTGGATTTTGCATACCTGAGCCACTCCCCATGCATACGGGTATAAATAGGCAACAGGTGCATCCACTCATCAGGTTTTTGCTTCGGAGCCGAGTGGATGAACGTGTTGATCTCCACAAAGCCAGTCATCATCTGTCTGGAAGCTGTTCTGGTTGGCATCATGGTGTGAACAGCGGTGTCCCTGTCTGCAGCGATTCCCCTGGGCACTTCAACTAAAAGAGCAGATTTCCTAAAAGAGCAAATCACGGTCGGTTCGCGGCCGTGTCTTCTTGGTTGCGGTTGTTTCCTATCCTCCGTCGTCAGCCACGATCGTTGTCTTCGGTGTCTGGGCATCCAGCGCGCTGAAGCTGCGTTTGTGGATGGTTTATGCGTTTGCTGTCAGCGTGCAACCATGGCAGCGCTGCGATCACGCCTCTCTCTCCTCACGGGGATGGGAGGGGCTCCCTCTGTCACTACCTGCGCTGGCTTCTCTGCCACGAGCAGAGAACCATCGGCTAGTGCTCTGGGCGATCTGAGGGTTACAGTGAGAGCCGTTCCGCCGGGCCAGTCCCCACGGACCTTTCACTCCTCCCGCAGCAGCTGTTCTGTGCGGCTCCCCGGTGATTCTGCTGTGCCGTTTTACGGTATGCTCAGCGTTTCATTCGGCGCGCCGATAGAGGATCAGATGTCGATAGCAGCATCCTCTGAGGATGAAGATTTGGCGGGGCTGCCCCCCTCGGATGTAGTGGCCACCGCCAAATCGGACCCAGAGTTGACGGCCGTGCTTTCCCGGGCCGCTGCGAGCATCGGGCTGGAGGCGTGCACACCTCCCAGTCCCGAGCCCTCAAGGCGAGATGATTGGTTCCTTGGCACGAGCCGTGGCTCGCGACCACGCCCTGCCCTGGTTCCTTTCTTCCCGGACATGCATGAGGAGCTGATGAGCTTGTGGACGGCCCCTTTTTTGGCCAAAAGCTGCTCGTCTGTCTCCCCCATCCTCACTACCCTCGATGGTGGGGCGGCTAGGGGGTGCGTTGACATTCCCCAGGTAGAAATTGCGGTTGCGGTGCACCTGTGCCCGCAAAACGCCACCACTTGGAGGAATCGTCCTCGTCTCCCGTCCAAAGCCTGTAAGCTGACGGCCGCTCTCGCGGCCAAAGCTTGCAGTGCTGCAGGCCACTCTGCCCTGCATGCCATGGCTATCCTGAGAGCACACCAACCTCACCCTATGGGTGACGAAAATCACAGCGCGAACCCTCGGGAAGGTGATGTTCACACTTGTGGCCCAAGAGCGCCATCAATGGCTCAGCCTGGCTGAGATGAGCGATGTCGACAGTGCGCTTTCTCGACGCTGCCGTCTCCCAGGCTAGACTGTTCGGCGATACTGTCGAGGACTGTGCCCAGCAGTTCTCAGCAGTACAGAAGCAGACTGAGTCCATCCAACACATCTTTGTCTTCCCTTTGACAGAGCACTCTGTTGGGCCCTGCTGACAGCTCTCCTCCCTACTCCTAGGTAGGATCTGCCCCAGGGTCCCATTCCATAAGTAGTACTGCCCCAGGCTTGGGTCAGTCCATAGCAGGGTCTCCACATGTCACCTCCCTTCGGGGAACAGCGGCTTGGCTATCTCCAGCAGTGATGTACTCACCTGTGGTCCCTGTGGGTGCCAAGGTCAGCAAATTTGTGTTGGGGCGATGGGAAGGTTACGACCTTTGCATGGCATTTGCATGGTCACGCGCTTGCTTGTCAACATTTGCAATGCCATAAAGTTGTGACGGGGTTCAGGTTGTGGCACTTTCCATGGACCCCTAATGTCGTCACGACATAACTCGTAGTGACCGACAGATAAGGAACGTCTCGGTTACGTATGTAACCCTCGTTCCCTGATGGAGGGAACGGAGACGTTATGTCCCCATGCCACAATCTTGAACCATCGCTGGGTGCCAGGGGCACGTTCTCGGCTCCTCAGCGTAAAACCTGAATGAGTGGATGCACCTGTCGCCTATTTACACTCGTATGCATGGGGAGTGGCTCAGGTATGCAAAATCCACTAACTAATATTCATTGGCGTTTTCTCTTAAAGTCAAAGATGATTGGGGCTCAAGTGAATGTCGTCATCGACACAACGTCTCCGTTCCCTCCATCAGGGAAGGAGGGTTACATACGTAACCGAGACGTTTTTGGGGTTTCTATAATGTGTGTATGATTTCATGTCTGTCTGTAGATATTATTGATCGTGCTGTGCTCAGACCGGGACGACTGGACAAAACTCTGTATGTGGGTTTACCGCCGCCCGCAGACAGACACGCCATATTAGTCACTATTACTAAGGTAAACACTGCATAACCAAACATAATATGAACGTATAAAACATGCACGATGTTCATGATGTGATATGGGTCACCTGTGGATTCTGTGATATTTCAGGGCGGCACCAAACCACTTCTAGATTCAGATGTCAGTCTTGAGGAAATCGCCCATGATGCTCGTTGTGAGAGTTTTACGTGAGTTTCTACGTTGTTATCATATATTCAAATGGATGAGGGGTGTATTGTAACAAACTCCAGATGATGTTCTGGTGTGGTGTATTTGGACTGGTTTCATTGGCTGAAGGCTGAGTGTGTGTGTGTTTCAGAGGAGCGGATCTGTCGGCGCTGGTGCGAGAGGCATGTGTTAACGCTCTGAGAGTTCACCTGAGCTCAGGACCGGCACACACACACACAGGTAACACACACACACATCACTGATGAATCACCTGCTCTGTGGTCTGGTCTCAGACACCGCAGCAGATCCACACGTGATCTCTCTCTCGTTACAGAGCCAGTGAAGGACATCCGAGTGAGCCGAGTTCACTTTGAAGACGCCTTCAAGAAGGTGCGACCGTCTGTGTCCAAGAAGGTGAGGGACATGAAAGTCAAGCTAAACGTGAACCT
>CM041801.1:35963578-36024636 GCA_023376895.1 Aspiorhynchus laticeps
GAATGTAGTCTTGTCTATATTTCAAGCTCGTCTGCTGCTCTGGGGACATCACATGCATGTGTGAGACGTGAAAATTATGAACATAAATCTATGAATTATTTGATTTTAAATCAGCGGGTCGAGCATCAACAGTAACTAAGCTGTTTTATGGATGATAACTGTAATATTATTACTGAAATCTTATTGTTACACTACTAGTTACTGCAGAAAGTAATAATATTACAGTAACTAAGTAACTAGTTACTGCCCAACACTGATGTGTACACAAGTTGTTATTTTTCTATGCACATTTTCACTATATTGAGCTAAACATTTAACATGACATGGATTTTTTAGTGCTGTCAAACGATGAATCGCATACAAAATAAAAGTTGTTGTTTACATAATATATGTATGTGTACTGTGTTTATTTATTATGTATAGCCTATATAAATACACACACATTCTGTATATATTTTGAAAATACATTTACATATTTATATTATATGTAAATATATTTAATATATAAATATAAATTTTTTCTTAAATATATACATGCATGTGTTTGTATTTATATATGCATACAGTACACACTCATATTATGTGTAAACAAAAACTTTTATTTTGGATGCGATTGGGGCGTGTCAGTGAGAGTTGGGGGCGTGTCAGTGAGAGTTGGGGGCGTGTCAGTGAGAGTTGGGGGCGTGTCAGTGAGAGTTGGGGGCGTGTCAGTGAGAGTTGGGGGCTTGTCAGTGAGAGTTGGGGCGTGTCAGTGAGAGTTGGGGGCGTGTCAGTGAGAGTTGGGGGCGTGTCAGTGAGAGTTGGGGGCTTGTCAGTGAGAGTTGGGGGCGTGTCAGTGAGAGTTGGGGGCGTGTCAGTGAGAGTTGGGGGCTTGTCAGTGAGAGTTGGGGCGTGTCAGTGGGAGTTGGGGGCGTGTCAAAGAGAGTTGGGGGGCGTGTCAGTGGGAGTTGGGGGCGTGTCAGTGAGAGTTGGGGGCGTGTCAGTGAGAGTTAGGGTCGTGTCAGTGAGTGTTAGGGGCGTGTCAGTGAGAGTTGGGGGGCGTGTCAGTGAGAGTTGGGGGCGTGTCAGTGAGAGTTGGGGGCGTGTCAGTGAGAGTGGGGGGCGTGTCAGTGAGAGTTGGGGGCTTGTCAGTGAGAGTTGGGGCGTGTCAGTGAGAGTTGGGGGCGTGTCAGAGAGAGTTGGGGGCGTGTCAGTTAGAGTTGGGGGCGTGCCAGTGAGAGTTGGGGGCGTGTCAGTGAGAGTTGGGGCGTGTCAGAGAGAGTTGGGGGCGTGTCAGAGAGAGTTGGGGGCGTGTCAGTGAAAAAACGTGTCGGATGCAATGGATGCAGCCAAAGACTAAAGATATGCAGCGTCGGTAAAGTTGTTGAAATGAATAAAATTATGTATTTTTTTGTAATGTACAATACAACTATATATCATTGAATTTTATGTAGAAAAGTTAAATCGCCATCTTGTTCCGACCAAAGTGACTTGAACGCACCTGACGTCGTAATAACGACTCGTCTACTCGTAAGTACGAACGTCCGAGGAGGACTTGAACGCAGCAATAGATACACTTAGATGT
Organism: Aspiorhynchus laticeps; assembly: GCA_023376895.1. Lineage (NCBI taxonomy): Eukaryota > Metazoa > Chordata > Actinopteri > Cypriniformes > Cyprinidae > Aspiorhynchus > Aspiorhynchus laticeps. Next base: position 35,965,143 of record CM041801.1, read on the forward strand.
TCTACGTCCTGCGTGTCTTGGATCATCTTAAAGAGGCGATGTCTGACCCATGGCCAGGCTGTACATCGATCGCATCTGGTGGGTCTGGAATCGGGATCGGAAAGGTTATTACTTTCCTCTAGTGTTGCTGCAGTCGACTGTAAGTGTAAACAAACATTTCAATGTGAAAAAAAGAGTAAGAAGAGTAAATCTTCTGATTTAGTGGCTTATTGAAAGTACTCCAGTAATGTCTGGAGCTGAAGATAAATCACTTCACTCTGTAGTGAGAGTCTGAGGAGTCCGGTGGGACATCTTCAGGTGTTGCATCACTGGAAGCAACATTAAAAGCAATGCTTCATCAATCTGATCCCCCTCAGGCAACAGTCAATTCAGACAATGTAGTGCACAGAAAGCGTCCTTTACCATGCCTCAGTGCCAACCCTTACCAAAAAGTAGTATACTTCAAGTTTATTATATTAAGTATACTTAAGTAAAAGTATATTTTAAGTATACTCTATGTAGTAAGTATACAAATATCAGTGTACTAGACTTGTAAGTGTACTATTTCAATAGTCCTTAGGTCTAAATTGGCCCACTTTCTAGTATATAAAAGTTTAACTTTAAGTATAACTTTTAGTACACAACAAGTTTACATCAAAGTCTTTAGCTTGTACTGCAGCTATACTAAAAGAGATCTTATAGATACACTGATAGTTTACTAATTAAATACTTGTAGTAGCATTTTTAGTACACTTTGAAGTATAGTCTACTAGTTTTATACTGCAAGTATACTCTTTAAGTGAACTTCACATCATACCTTAAGTATACTACTATGTCCCTATTTAGGTATTAATTAGTATATATTTTGTTATATGAATATCTGAACATACAAAACATCAAAAGAAAGAAAGGTATCTGCTTGCAAACAAACACATTTTATTCTAGCTTCATGCATTATTTTTTAAACACTTGAATGTGGGTAAGTTTCATAAATAAAGAAATAAACAACATTTTGAACAAAAAGCTGATATGAATATGATTCAGAATGATAATCAAACGTAGATGGAGTCGATCAACACCCCAAAGCTTGACAGTTATTATCTCTTCATTGGTGATATTTTATTCATAACGTTACACAGTTTTGATGCTGTTTTATGTCTGATGATGGTGTTTGATTACATGTGAAGCATCTGTTGTTTCGGTTTCTTCTTCACTTGTGTTTGTTATTAATTCTGTACAGTAGATGTGTACTAGCTCCCCCTACCGTATAACAATGACAACACAGAGCACAAGTATAGCGCACATATATTTAGACTTTTAAGTCAAGTACACTTAAATGTCATTTTGAGTATTTTTCTGAGAAGTACATAAAAAGTAGACAAAGTATACTTTCCTATTTTTAGTTTAAAAAGAAGTATACTAACAGCACACTTGAATAAACGTATTTTTCGTAAGGGAAGACTTCACGTCTGTATTGGTGTCAGCATTACAAAACTCATCAAAGACCACACGCCCTGATCAGTAGCTGTGATGCAGGACCCAGACTCAGTGGGACTTTGTAGCATGCCACCTATAGAATCTAGTGTGGCAGCACTCATTAGACACTTTTCCACTGTCGGGCCAGAGCGAGCCAGTGCTTTCATCGGGCTAATATCCTCGGACCTGTAGCACCGAACCCAAAATCACACTGTGCTTCCACCGTCGGGCCAGAAGCTCCACAGCGCTTCACTAAAACCCACCCTTTACACAATTCAGATAAGAGAGAGATATTACTTATTGGGCCAAAAAACAGTGTACAGAATCTCTTGGATTAGACGGATGTCCTGTTACTTCCTCTACAGCCAAAAATCTGGGTGTGATATTAGACAGCAACTTATCTTTTGAAAATCATATTTCTCATGTTACAAAAACAGCATTCTTCCATCTTCCATCTCTCTGGAACAACGTCACGCAACTCCATCATTTCCCCATCAAAGAGAATAAATCACTGGAACTATCAAGATGAACATGATAAAAGCGGCCCTTTCTTTGCATTTTTTTTGTTGTTTACTTAAAGTTTTAAATCTAAATGTTTTACAATAATACATTGATCATAATGAAATTGATCACACAGAAATAAAGTGTTATTACACAAAAGAAGGAGAACAATTTCATTGTTATGCTGATGATACTCAACTATATATCTCAACAAGACCATGTGCAACTTCTAAATTATCTAAGTTAACGGAGTGTGTTAAAAATGTAAAAGATTGGATGACCAATAATTTTCTCCTATTAAATTCAGATAAAACAGAGATGTTACTTATTGGACCAAAAAACAGTGTACAGAATCTCTTGGATTAGACGGATGTCCTGTTACTTCCTCTACAGTCAAAAATCTGGGTGTTATATTAGACAGCAACTTGTCTTTTGAAAATCATATTTCTCATGTTACAAAAACAGCATTCTTCCATCTTAGAAACATTGCCAAGCTACGAAACATGTTACCTGTTTCTGATGCAGAAAAGCTATGCATTCATGACCTCTAGACTGGACTATTGTAATGCACTGCTAGCTGCTTGTCCTGCATCTTCAATAAACAAGCTACAGATAGACAGCGGCTAGAGTCCTTACCAGGTCAAGAAAATATGATCATATTACCCCAATTTTACAGTCTCTGCACTGGCTACCTATTAAGTACCGTATCAGTTACACAATATTATTACTCACCTATAAGGCCCTAAATGGTTTAGCTCCTGCGTACCTAACTAGTCTTCTATCACGCTACAATCCATCACGCTCCCTAAGGTCACAAAACTCTGGACTCTTGGTAGTACCTAGAATAGCAAAGTCCACTAAAGGAGGGAGAGCTTTTTCATATTTGACTCTGGAATAGCCTTCCTGATAACGTTCGGGGTTCAGACACACTCTCTCTGTTTAAATCTAGATTAAACACACATCTCTGTAGCCAAGCATTCACATAATGCATTCATAATCTTGTACTTCATTACATCTGATCAAATGCACATTATTATAGCTTTGGTTGAACAAATCATTTTTGCTTGGATGGAACAGCAGCTACGCTAATTATGTCTCTATTTGTTTCTCTGTTGGTAACTAGGAATTACACAAGCTTCAGTCTGGATCCAACCCTTAAATGATCTGAGATGACCAAACACCTGAGAAGAGATGATGCCGACCCCTCAGAGGACCTCAGATGATACCAACCATGGATGCTCTCTCATGTGGCAGGGTGTCACAGGGAGATTGGACTCTACACCCAGAAGTGGTGCGGATGATATGGAGGACTTATGGGACTGCAGCGGTAAACGTGTTCGCAGACAGTCAAACGTCTCACTACCGTCATTGGTTCTCCCTGAGGGACGAACCAGGATCTCTGTGTCTGGATGCACTAGCCCATGACTGGCCAGACAGGATAATATATGCCTTTCCCCTTTTACCGCTGATTTGGAGGACTCGAGTGTCGAGTGCACGAATGCAGCCATCGTCTGCTGTTAGTAGCTCCACATTGGCCTGCAAGACCATGGTTTCAGACACTTCTCTCACTGACAGTAGGACAACCTTGCCGTCTGCCCAGCAGACCAGACCTACTGAGTCAGTTAGGAGGGAAAGTTTGGCACCCACACCCGGACCGATTGAAACTTTGGGTGTGGTCTCTGGTCCAACTGAAGCCTGTCTTGAAGTGTTCACAGAGGGCCAGGAACACTGCTTTGAATGCTCGTGCTGCATCCACACGAAAGTTGCACGCTTGTAAATGGATAGTGTTTTGTGACTGGTGTTCTAGCCACAATGTTGATCCCTTACAGTGGGACGCATTTTAGATTTTTTGCAGCATTTTTGGAGCTTGGTTGTTCAACTTCTACATTTAAGGTGTATGTGGTGGCGTTAGCAGCTCATCGAACTGAGTTTAATATTTATTCGCTTGGATCTGACAGGTTAATTGTTGCCTTCCTGAAAGGAGCTGCAGAGTCCGACATGGGATTTTAATATTGTCCTTGACTCCTTGTGTCAGCCCCCATTTGAGCCAATATCGGAGTCTGATATCAAGTGGCTGTCATTTAAGACCAGATTTCTCTTGGCCATTACAACAGCGAAGTGTGTGAGTGAACTCCATGCTTTATCAGTAAGTGCTCCCTGTTTAGAGTAATGGATTCAGTAGTGTCTCATTGTGGCCCAGTCCAGCATATCTACCCAAGGTTTTGTCCCCGCAGTTTATGAATCAGCCTATTGTGTTGGCTGAACTGCCAGCAGATCAAACTGACTTACAGGTGGAGCTATGTCCAGTCAGATCTCTGAGGGCTTACATTGATAAGACAACAGCGTGGTGTAAGACAGATCTATTGTTTGTTTGTTAGCGATGTGCGTAGGGGAGCTGCGCTTTCCAATCAGAGGCTGGCACACTGGGCAACGCAGGTAATTTCTCATGCGTACAAGTCTGCGGGGCTGTCTGTGCCTATCCACTGTCACTCTACTCGTGCTTTGGCAACATCTTGGGCAGCGTTCAAGGGAGTGTCACTTTCTGAGATTTGTGCTGCAGCGACTTGGAGCTCATATTGCACATTTTCTCGTTTTTACAGATTAAATGTGGCTTCCTTGCCAGCGGTGTGTGCTGCAGTGCTATCAGCCTGTACAAATGCTTCACAAAGGGGATTCCTCGTGACTGCGTAGGTATTCGTCTTCCACTGGCAGTCTGGAGCGAAGGAAAATAGATTGGAAATACATTGGTTACGATGCTGTGGTTCTATGACTACAGTGCTGCTTGAAAGTTTGTGAACCCCTTGCAGAATCTGTGAAAATGTGAGTAATTTTAACAAAACAAGAGAGATCATACAAAATGCATGTTATTGTTTATTTAGTACTGTCCTGAGTAAGATTATTTTACATAAAAGATGATTACATTTAGTCCACAAGACAAAAAAACAGCTTAAATTATTCAAATGACCCCATTCAAAAGTTTGTGAACCCTTGGTTCTTAATACTGTGTGAGGTTACCTGATGATCCACGAGTGTTTTGTGTTGGTTGTTCATGAGTCCCTTGTTTGTTCTGAACAGTTGAACTGAGCTGTTCTTCAGACAAATCCTCCACGTTCTGTAGATTCTGCAGTTTTCCAGCATTTTTGCATATTTGAACCCTTTCCAGCAGTGACTGTATGATTTTGAGATCCATCTTTTCACACTGAGGACAATTGATGGACTCAAACACAACTATTAAAAAAGGTTCAAACATTCACTGATGCTCCAGAAGAACACACGATGCATTAAGAGCCGGGGGGTGAAAACTTTTTGAATTTGAAGATCAAGGTAAATTGTACTTAATTTGTCTTCCGGGAAACATGCAAGTATTTTCTGTTGCTTCCGAAGGGCAGTAATAAATGGAAAAAAATATACATTTCTACAAAATAAGAAAAATTTGGATCTTCATCCAGTTCAAAAGTTTTCACCCCCCGGCTGTTAATGCATTGTGTGTTCTTCTGGAGCATCAGTGAATGTTTGAACCTTTTTTAATAGTTGTGTTTGAGTCCATCAATTGTCCTCAGTGTGAAAAGATGGATCTCAAAATCATACAGTCTCTGCTGGAAAGGGTTCAAATATGCAAAAATGCTGGAAAACTGCAGAATCTACAGAACGTGGAGGATTTGTCTGAAGAACAGCTCAGTTCAACTGTTCAGAACAAACAAGGGACTCATGAACAACCAACACAAAACAAAAGAACAGTCGTGGATCATCAGGTAACCTCACACAGTATTAAGAACCAAGGGTTCACAAACTTTTGAAGGGGGTTATTTGAATAATTTCAGCTATTTTTTTTGTCTTGTGGACTATATGTAATCATCTTTTATGTAAAATATCTTACTCAGGACAGTACTAAATAAACAATAACATGCATTTTGTATGATCTCTCTTATTTTGTTAATATTACTCTTCTGCAAGGGGTTCACAAACTTTCAAGCAGCACTGTAAGTGGAAGACCTCCAGAGTTTATGGTCATTTGGTATCACAAGAATGATCTAGAGGTTGAGGTGACGTGTCAGGGGGTTATTATAACTTGAGACATGTCATGAGTCACGAGGTATCTTTGTTATTCTGTTCTCGGACAAGTGCAAGCATGAGGGATTTTCAGTTTCCAGCACTGCCTCGGGTGGTCTTCCACTGAGTCATAGAACCACAGTTATGTGCGTAACCAGCGTTTTTAAGGGGCAGGTCCTTTAAGGCTTCTTAGTAATCAGCCTGTTATGATTGGCTAATGTCATTGTGTACAAAACAGTATTAACGCACCTTAACTATTGCATGTGTGTTTTGATAACATTATCAAAATAAAACGCTCCGATCAATCCTCCGACATAATCCAGGATGCATTAAAAATAAACTATCCACTTGCTCCTTACACTGGGCTCCTTCTGATATCAGTACAAAGACGTGAACGCTGTTTAAACCAAATGCGTCAAAGCAAACGTTCTTCACTCCATTTGTCCTATTGACAGACGTAGACTATGTACGAAAGCGAAGATAGCGGCAGTGATTGTAAATTCTATCTGCTTTTGACGCAATGCGACACTCGCATTCAGCGTTATCAAGTGTTAGTGACTGAACACCAGAGGGCGGGGCCTATGGAGAGAAGAAGACTATTTGTTGATGTCTTGCTCTGTTTATGCAAATGTTTGTGCCCCCGTGATGTCACCCTGCACCTCAGATCCAAATGAGTCGTTTTTGAGCTGCAGTCCGTAAGTTTTGCCTCTTTGTCGCCATCTCTGTTTTAAACCTGCAATTGCAGTTATTTGTGGAATTATTGTCTTAACGTGGGTTGTGCTCCGGCACGGCTGAATCTAATGTTTTGAGGAGTATGTGTAGCTGTCAGTCACTCGCTATATTTATTGTATTATAGTGTATATTTACTGTACTTCGCAATCACAGATTCTAGCCTACGTCTTGGAATATATGATACTGATATACATACTGATAAAAAATATGTATAGCCTGAATGCATTGTAAGTCGCTTTGGATAAAAGCGTCTGCTAAATGCATAAATGTAAATGTAAATATGACCCGAATATGAATTTTCACCGTATATTGTCATCTGAACAAGTAACAAGTCTGCCACGTTTTTTCTGAGGAAAAAAGCATTACAATAAATCGTGCTACCAATGGTGATTAAATCTAACGATCGGTTAGCTCATATCACATCTAACTGTGCAAATTATTATTATTGTTATACTTTGTTCTCAAATTGTTAATGTTAACAAAATCAGCATTGCGTGACTACATGTATTAGCATGTAGATTTCAATTTCTGTACTAGATTAGTCTAATCTAATTGTCATTTCATATAAAGAAATTATTTTAACCCAAAAAGCGAATTATTCTTGCTTAGAACTGGCTCGCTTTAAAATACAAATCTTGTGTAATCTCACATAGGCTCTCTGTAATCAGAAGCACATTTAAAACTGGAATATAATCTCATTTCAGTCACATGAACACACAATCCTTTCTGGATTACAATCCGCCATCAAACATCTTTATGTTCACAGATGTGACGTAATGATGCATGCTCGAATTTCTCACAGTAACACTCAAATTAGAAAACATTATTTTAAGCTTATCGTTGTGAATCAGGCTAAGGTAAGGAGATAGTTTTGAACACCGGCTGGTTATTCTTGCTCAAAAATGGATTTCGGATAATGGACTGCACCTTTCAATAAATGCTTTGTTTATAATGAGGAGGACGTTTTAAGCTATGAAACTTGCAGGATGGTGCAAAGACTTTTTTTGATTTCTCATTACCCCTTTAAGCTGACTTGACAATAATTTGTAAATAATCTGTTTAGTGACACAACTGATGAAATGAGGAAGATAGGTAAATGTATATTAAAACAGCTTCAGAACTACTTCCCAAATAGCAAGGTGACACAGCCTGCACCTAATAAATCATTAGAGTATTAGTAGACCGTCTGCTTAATATCTGTGACGCTCCCAACATACATTCGACTGATACTTTGCAAGTATCTCATCAAAGGCTTTTTTTCTTAAGACAGCTTAAAAAGTTTGGCATATCTAAAGTTGGTATGTTCAATTTTTATAGAGCTGTCATTGAAAGCGTGCTGACTTTTTCACTTATAGTGTGGTTTGGTAGCTGCACAGCTCAGCAGAGTAGTCAGATTAATAATACAACTCGGGATGCTTCGAAAATTATTGGTTATGATCTTCCCACTATTGATGAGATTTATGTCTCACGTTTGCAGAAAAAAGGCTTAAAAATCCTGAAAGATCCTTTGCATCCAGCCAGACACCTCTTTACGCCTCTTCCTTCAGGCTTAGAGCAATCAAACTAAGACCACACGGTTTCTGAACAGCACTTATTGTAGGATTGTTCACGCGCTTAACTCCTCTGCTGTCTATGCATCTGTATTTCACTCCTTATAATTGATGGGACATATATAGCCGTGTATGTATTTATGTTTGTTATTATTGTTGATGAGCTCACCAAAGCAAATTCCAAACAACTAAGGTGTTTGGCAATAAATAAATAAATAAGTCAAATTATTCCACTGACCCAAACCTAACAGTTTACTAAATATTAATGTTGATTCAATATCAACTTTGTTCATCAGACGGCAAAAATTTTTATGTTGATATTTCAGTGTTTCAACAAAAGTGATTCAGAATCAACATTACATTTGTAATAGTGATCAATGTCGCTTTTTTGGTTAATTTCAATATAGATTCAACAACAGTGATGTATCATCAACGTCTCTGATTCGATGACAACGCTGATATTTTCTGGGGTGAGTAAGTTACAGTATGTTGATTAAATGACATTACCATTATTATTTTTCTGGTTGAAATCTCAACTTTGTTTCAACATTAATTGCAGAGGCAAAAGTGATATGGAACAACATCACTTTGTAACATTAATTCCATGCAGTTAGAGTTGATTGACGTAACATTGTTTCAGTAGTTGCTTTCTATCTAGGGTTGTTCTTGTAATTTGAGGGGAATTATGGGGTTATTATAAAGAAATAACATACGTAAGATTCATATTTAAATAACCACAGAATCACACAATAACATATTATATTATAAGGGATTATAAGATTAAATTCTACAAACATTATATATCTAAAACACATCAACAAGTAGCCCTAATATAGGCAATGTGACATTTTCACTCAATCAAAAAATAGGCTATATTTGTATACCTGCAACGTTACTTAAAATAATAAAAAGTTATTATGTCAGAATACATTTTGAATGGATGTCTATGTAGAAGCATTATCTTCAGAAGGTGACACAGCAGAGACAAACACACAAAACACTGACCTGATGTTCTCATACGATCTCGTTTTGTTCCTTTTCATCAAGTTTGGAAAAAACAAAACTGCTCGCCCTATCACGTACTATCCTATACTATACTACTGTAGTACTGTATTCATGCAGCACATCTACAGTACTGTCAGAACATACTGTATGTAAGACTGAGCAGTATATTATTAAATGCAGTGCACACATCTGGAGGCAGTAACAGCCTCTGAACAACCGTAAGGTGTTTATTTATTGCTAAATGTAGCGTAATACTTCAGAATAAAACAGCTCGTTCTCCTTTGTGACAGATAATGGCCACAACAGAAGAGGCTGAGTGAGAGCATAGGTCACTGTAAAAAAAAATCCGTAAAATTTACGGTAAAAAACGGCAGCTGTGGCCGGAATTCTACCGTAAAAAATACAGTAACAACATTTTAGGTTTTAACTTAAATTTACAGTTAAATACCGTAATTTCATTAACTGATATAATGTTAATATACAACCTACTGAAGTACTGAAATCTGTATCTTTGTAATACACTGATAAGCACCAAAAGCAGGAGGTGATGAGAGTCACATGATGAACCAAAGCAGCTTTTAAATAATAACATATATAGAAGAAGCACAGCATCATTCACACAAACACTAAACACCATCATTAAACTGAAATATGCTATAAACATTAATTTAACAACATTAGATGTAACATACAACCCTAATAAACATAACTGATAAGAAAAAACTAAGAAACATAGTTATTTCAAAGAAAAAACATCAAATTCAAACAAAATTTGAAATGCAACGCAGGGAATTCTGGGAAATTTAGTTTACGTTTTTCCTGTATATTTTACAGGAGCTTACCGTAAACAGGTTTTTACTGTAGCATTTTCACCGTTTTTTTACCATTAAACCATCACGGTCATATTTTACAGTGTAGAGTTTTAGTTTGACCATCAGTAATTGATTGTTGGGGTCTGAGTTAAGGTCTTATAGCGGTCTGTTTTTAGGTCTTAGTTGTGAAAGCGGTATAGCAGTTATCCAGGTAGTTGACAAGACTATATTCCTCTTTCTCACACAGCTGTCATTCTAGGCTACTTAATCATGGCTCATTCTATCAAAATCACAGAAATTAGCTCAATGCCCTAAATTCGAGGGCAGAAGGTCTGCATTTGAATTGGTAGAGTTAGTATTAAATGAAGAAAAATCAAGTCAATATGGCATTCCTATGAATGTTTTATGAGGAGTGGGTTTGGTGGTTTAATATTGCATTTTTCATCAGTTAAACATGCACATGTTCTCAAAACAGTGGCCAAAATGAGTGTGATGGGGAGAAAAACATGGTAAAATCTATTAAACACTATCATTTTATTACTGTAATCTAATATTACAGTTGATTCAGTGTTGCTTAATATTTTCAGTTGAAATAAAATGTATTAATTTAGGCGTTGTCACAGTTTTAACACTGTTTTTTCCATGCACATCCATTCTGTTTTCTGTAAAGCCAATGTTTATTTATTTCTCGGTCTTTTCATATACAGTATCTAACACTTGGCGTAATATGAATCGCTGATCCCAACAGCCACTCTCATGCTTTAATTGCTTATATTCAGCATAATTCCTATATTCACTGTCCTCACCTCAATACTCCAATCCTGGAGGATAAGTTTACTCCAACTTTAACCAAAAACAGCTGAGCATGTGACTTGCAAATTACGGACAGGTGGGTTAGACTGCGATTGGTCCTACAGTCTGCATGCCCTCCAGGACTGGAGCTGAAGAGCCCTGCTCTAAAGTTACTTGCATCTGGAACACTGTGGATTTGCTCTTTTGCTTCACACAAATGCACCTGGTGCTATCTTGCATCTATGAGTTGTGAAAGTTACATCAATGAATGAATATAATCAGGGATGCACATAAGTTTTTCAGTCTGGTTCTCATGAGAGCACCTGGACATTTGGTTTGGTGCTCACACTGCACATAGTGTGACCCATTAAATATATGGAACTATTAAAAAAATAAAATTATAAATTATTATATTAATAATAGTACTGTTTATTTTTGTTTAAATTAAAATAATAAATAAAGTGCACTATTATATTTTTAATTAAAAAGTGAGTATTAAATAAAAATACAATTATTTTATAGTACACTTAAATACAATGCTAATATTTTAATTTCTTATTTGTAGTAAAACCATTGATAATTTAATAAGGGATTTCACAGTTTCGCGCTTTGCTCATAGCCTAGATTTATGCTTTCAGTTTGAATGTAAATCATATACTGTATTACAGCTAAAACAATCTGACACGGTGATTGTGCATTAACCATATCAGGACGCAAATAACCGGTCTGAACCCAGCGCATTTTTCATTCTGGTCATGCGTGCGCACCACTTATGTGCATCCCTGAATATAATGTAATATTACTGTAGTGTTCATTTTGTTGGTAAGCTGACTGTAATGTCCGGGGTCTGGGTTTGTTTTGCGATAATGACAGGCTGACTGTATATTATCCCTTCACTGCTCTGTGCATTTTGTATGTTTTCTTCATTTAAGACACCTGATAATCAGCTCATTAGAGACTCCATGATCTGTACGGAGTGTGTCAGATAAGAGACTTCTATGAGACTTCTCAATGGTGCTGCATCCCTCCAGTTATCTTCTCCAGACTGGCAAAGCAAAGCAGTTTCATTGCTCCCTCAAAATGGAGATGCAACCCCATCTTTTCACCACGGAGCAAGTCTTCGTCATTTTATTTTTCACCAGCAGTGCAATACAATGGGCAAATACCATCCGGGAGCATGATGTGGCAATCATCAGATCCTGTTCTGCCTTTGTCACACATTTCAAGGTATTCAGGTGAAACCTACGCTCCCTTCCACCTCTTCTCTTTTGTGTCATCCCCTCTTCCCTCCCCCACCCACTTTTCATCAATGGATGGGAATTGTGCCACAGACACTTTATGCTACACTCCAGGGACAACACTGGAGCCTATTGTTTTCAATTAGGTATCATCTTTCCTTTGACAGAACAACTGGCTGGACAACAGCCAATCAGGATTCACTCGGCTGAGACTGCATTGTCATCAGGCAGAGATGTCCTGCAGATTGCGAGACTTCTCATTCTGGTAGATCTATCTGTGGCTTTTGACACCATTACCCTTACCAAAAAGTAGTATACTTCAAGTTTATTTTATTAAGTATACTTAAGTAAAGTTCAAGTATATTTTTAAGTATACTTTATTTATTAAGTATACAAATATCAGTGTACTAGTACTTGTAAGTGTACTATTTCAATACTCCTTGGGACTAAATTGGCCCACTTTCTAGTATATAAAAGTATACTTTTAAGTATAAAAGTAGTAAACTTTGAGTACACAACTAGTTTACATCAAAGTCTTTAGCTTGTACTACAATTATACTAAAAGTGAACTTATAGATACACTGATAGTTTACCAATTAAATACTTGTAGTAGCATTTTTAGTACACTTTGAAGTATAGTCTACTAGTTTAGTAGTTTTATACTGCAAGTATACTCGTTAAGTGAACTTCACATCATACTTTAAGTATACTACTATGTCCCTATTTAGGTATTAATTAGTATATTATATGAATATCTGAACATACAAAACATCAAAAGAAAGATGAGAGTATCTGCTTGTATACAAACACATTTTATTATTACAATGCATTCTTTTTTAAACACTTGAATGTAGGTAAGTTTCATAAATAAAGAAATAAACAACATTTTGAACAAAAAGCTGATATGAATATGATTCAGAATGATAATCAAAATGTAGATGGAGTTGATCAACACCCCAAAGCTTGACAGTCATTATTATCTCTTCATTGGTGATATTTTATTCATAACGTTACACAGTTATGATGCTGTTTTATGTCTGATGATAGTGTTTGATTACATGTGAAGCATCTGTTGTTTCAGTTTCTTCTTCACTTGTGTTTTTGTGGTAATTCTGTACAGTAGATGTGTACTAGCGCCCCCTACCGTATAACAATGACAACATAGAGCACAAGTATAGCTCACATATATTTAGACTAGTATTTAGATATTTATATATTTAGAAGTATAAGTCAAGTATACTTAAATGTAATTTTGAGTATTTTTCTGAGAAGTACATAAAGCCCATTTCTGTGAAGTACATAAAAAGTAAACTAAAAGTATACTTTCCTATCTTTAGTTTAAAAGAAGTATACTAATAGCACACTTGAATAAACTTATTTTTCGTAAGGGTACCCATCAGATCCTTCTTATCACTGGGCCTTACAGCAACTTCACTGCACTGGTTTGAATCGTACCTCATCAGAGATATCCACAGCACATCAACTAGTCACGGGGTGCCTCAAGGATTTGTTATTGGACCCCTCCTCTTCTCCATTTACTCTAAATCGCTGTTTCTTGCTGGTGGAGTGATCTTTCTAACCCTTCTGGGACAGCTGAATCCCTGACAATATTTTATGAGTAGCTGAAAATGAGTACTTAACTGCATCCTGCTCACTCTTACTCATCTACATAGCTGTCTGTTTAGCCCCGCCCACCGATTCTGCATCCCTGCCTGTTTGGACCCGCCCACAGATTCTACATCACTGCCTGTTTAGCACTGCCCACCGATTCTACATCACTGCCTGTTTAGCCCCGCCCACCGATTCTACATCACTGCCTGTTTAGCCCCGCCCACCGATTCTACATCACTGCCTGTTTAGCTCCGCCCACTGATTCTACATAGCTGAGCTGCCTGTTTAGCCCCGCCCACAGATTCTGCATCACTGCCTGTTTAGCTCCGCCCACCGATTCTACATCACTGCCTGTTTAGCTCCGCCCACTGATTCTACATAGCTGAGCTGCCTGTTTAGCTCCGCAAACCAATTCTACATAACTGCCTGTTTAGCCCCGCCCACAGATTCTGCATCACTGCCTGTTTAGCTCCGCCCACCGATTCTACATCGCTGCCTGTTTAGCTCCGCCCACCGATTCTACATCGCTGCCTGTTTAGCTTCGCCCACCGATTCTACATTACTGTCTATTTAGCTCCGCCCACCGATTGTACATTACTGTCTATTTAGCTCCGCCCACCAATTCTACATCCAATTCCTAAGATATAACCATTTTTTACCATTGTTTCATCAAGGTTCTTTGTTTCACTCACTTCTCAGTTTCTCAAACTATAAGTCGACACCTTTACCACCGAAGTCAGATCCATCCTACTTCAATGGCAGGAGAATGCTTCTGTCTTCTTCTGTAAGAATTTATTTCCAATCGAGCAAAATTATGACACAAGGAACTGGGAGCTTTTGGCCACTGAACTAGTGCCAAAGGAGTGGGTTATGAGGGTTCCCACTATCCTTATCAAGTGATGTCTGATCATCTGAACCTTGAGTATCTCCAGGAGGCACAGTGGTTGAACACTTTGCCAAGCCAAATTCACAAGGGATTGTTCTTCACCCAAAGCCAATTTACAGTCACATATCATCCAGAGTAAAAAAAAAATCAAAGCTGATGTGCTTCTGGCTTTATTCTCCTAAGGTTCCCAGCTTTAACCCTGAAATCATTCTTTCACCTACCATCATAGTCAGTCCAATTCAAAGGACCTCAATTGATGAAATCGCCAAACAATGCCAACCCCTGTCAAACCCTCCTTGATTCTCTTCAAGGCCCCCATATACTTCAAGCGAAAGAACAAGTTCGCTCCAGCTGGTAAACACCTTCCAAAACCTGCCTTCTTTGATGCGGAAATCTTCTTTGGTTCATTTATTTCATTCGATCCATCAGAAAAAGATTAGCCTTTATCTGGCAATGTGGAGGGTTCGAGCCCCTGCCCCTTTAATGGCTGTCGCTAAAGTGCCCTTCCGTTTCTAGGTGCCCTATGTAGGTGCCCTAGAAATAAAGGAAAAACACAAGCTAATGCACTAATTTTGTGTTAAATTCTGCAATCACAGAATCACGAAATCCTGGAGGGAGGGTAAATGCACTTTATAAATAAATATGACTGATTGACTGACTCTTCGGCATCTCTCAGACCCTCTCGCTCCTCTGTGATCACATGTCCCAGGACATTCATTGCATTGTTAAAGCGTGCCCCGAATGGTCCGTGACTAAATCCCAGCAAAGCATGTATATATCAAGGGAATTTAGCCCCTTGGTCACACCTACTACCAGTGGATTTTGTGTATTAGTGGCAGTTGACTAGTTTTCCAAAGCATGTCATATGAAACCACTCAGAGACCTATCATGGAAGCACCGTTCCAACATGTCTTCTGGAAATTCGGCCTCCCAGAAGACATAGGGCCATATTTACTAAACAAGGCAAATTAGCACGAGAGTGCAATTCCAAAAAAAGCACTGATGGGAGTAAAAGGTTCTGCAGGTGATCTACTGACAATCTGCAAACTAAAGAACACAGACACAACATCTAATTTCCATAATGACCAATGCAATCTACCAAGAGCAGTGCATATTAATACAAGGGGAAATATTCTCTCCCTTCTGTTCTCTGTGGTGCCTCCACCTTGTAGCAACAATTGAGTCACGTCAAGCACAAAATGGGTTAAGACATGCTTTTTTGGGTTGCTAAGTAAGGGTGCAAATACCAGTAAACCGACTGGCACAAACCTTATTAAATCGCGTGATTCATTTGAAAGGGAAACTCCTACAAATGTCTATGCAATAAAATCAGGTGCAAAAACAACTGTGCCTTTTCATTGCTAATTATTCACTGTGCATCTTAAATAAATAAATCCTCACCGTAGCTTTTTACAGCAAAAGAGGGTTTGCACTGGCGCAAGCTGTTAGTAAACCATAGCTTTTGTGAATTTATTGTGGAAATGCGTTTCACCTAGCATCGCGTATAAACCTATCGATAGTATATTTCTGCCTCATAGGCTACTTTGAATTGAATCAGATTGTGATTGGATGTTATTTTAAATACCAGCTGGTTTTGAGCTGAGATTATTATTTTAAAGGTCTTAAATGTTGGTTAACTGTAGCTAGGAAAGAAAAATGGGAAATGAACACTGTTGCGAAGTCAGATAAACTCCTTTGTCCAAGCAGCAGTTGGCTCTCGTTGGACCAAGGTAAGGCCTTTTGCCCTCGAGGAGGCATTATCAAGCATGCACCAGCACGTTTGCTTTGCCTGACAACTTGCTTATGGTAGCACGTAATCCTGGCCGTAAGGCAACAAAGCAGTCCAGTGCATTACACAGATGGGATGAGGATTTGATGTTGGTGTGCTGTGCATTTCCCCCTATTTTTCTTTTGTGCCTTTTCCACACATAGCTGTAATAGCCATAACGTAGAGTAATGTTCAGTGCTTTTGCTGTGAGGTGTGTTGTAGGTGTTGTGGTTTGAACCGACTAGCTTAACCGGTTGACTAGACTTGTTAAAGCCACAAGATGTGCCTGTAGTCAGTTGCGTGGCTTCGCTGCCATTCATAACACCTCTCCTGTGGCCTCATGGGATAGTAAAGTGTCATCTGGATACGCACTTCAGAATCTCATAAGTAGTCATCTGAGTACTTTAGTTCTGCTGTTTTATGAATACTTTGAATTCAGATATACTAGCCTTTCACATACGGTATTATCATTCAAATAATGTTAAAGAAAGCTCATAAAAATATATTCTAAAGTGATACTGAATTAAAATGCTCTTTCTGTGAAAATTTCACTGAAATATACTATTTTGGTTCTGCTAAGATAC
The DNA here is from genome assembly GCA_023376895.1 of Aspiorhynchus laticeps. Lineage (NCBI taxonomy): Eukaryota > Metazoa > Chordata > Actinopteri > Cypriniformes > Cyprinidae > Aspiorhynchus > Aspiorhynchus laticeps. The sequence goes on from CM041801.1 coordinate 35,982,127, forward strand.
CCGGAAAGATTTTCAAGAATTATTTTGCTGCAAATCTTAACACATTTTTTTAATCGTATAAACATGAGTTTAGGTTATTATATTAATGATTGCTATTCAAATGGTGCTGGTTTTTAATCATACATTGTATTTATTTTTATGCATATTCTATATTCACAAAGGCACCTTTGAGAGCTCGTGCCTGGGGAGATTAAAGAGTGCATGGATGAAATGCCAAAATCTAAAAAAAGTTAAGCAACTAAAACAGTTTCAATATCTCTTGCTTTAACATTTTCATATTAAAATAATGCTACATAATGCTTACTCACCAGTGTATAATTTCCATATTATAATTATATAGTAATGTCTCATGCAAATTATATATTCATGTAAAAGCTGATGCTTTTCTTTCTTTTTTTCACTGTTGTTGTTCTGTTGATGCATGTGAAAAGTTTTTGTTGTATTATGGGAAATGTTGCACATGCTCTTTGTTGATAATAAAGCTTTCAAACGGATTGTAAACAAACTCTTTACTCTGGCTGAGGTTTCACACATGGCTGATCTTATGCGGGTGTCCTTTATTTACCCCTGACACCTATGTTTCAAGTTTAGTTTATTTATATATCACCACTGAAACAGCCACAGCCGAGTGCACATAAGGTATTCTGCTTCAAACGGATCCTGACCAGGAAGAAAGGACGTTTCTGTGTAATTCTTCTATGAATTGAAATTGTAGTTTGGCTAATGATTATGGAAACAGACATTTGCGCTGATGCTGTGCACAGGTGCTTTTATACAGTATTATGTATTGCTGCACCTGATGCTACAAGGACACAGCGCTTCTTAACCCAGATTTCTATGGACACTGCAGGAGTCATATTCTGTGGCACTTTATTTAAAAACATAAATCCAACATATTACAAATAATAATATTTGAAATATCTGAATAATTAACATGCATTGCTAATCTCCCGCATTCAAATGTCTATGAATGAACCTAAAAGTGTTGTGTGACTGACCCTTCACACCCGCTAATAACTGAATATTATAACTCTGGGGTAATCTATGATAATGTGTGTGCCTGGAGTTGCGTGCAAACACACCTGAACCAGCTAATCAGGATAACTAGAAACATCCAGGCTTGTGTTTTAGGGCAAGCTGGAGCTAAACTATATATGTGTGGTAGAAAAGTATCTAAGTTTTCATACTACCAAGTCATAATTGCGTCTTTAACAGACTGCACTGTCACATAGTTACATGCGTCCTGTCACCGTAATCTGGCCTGTCAATCATCTTGTCATAGTTAATGTATGTCTTGTCTTCTGTACACACTTCACACTTCAGTTAATTTATTATGTGTCTGCTGTATTTGAGAGAAAATAAGCATCACGTCATGGGTCTATCATGTGGACAACTCTCCTCGTGTTTTGCATAATAATCAGGCCCGGATTAACACAGTGTAGTGCCCTAGGGTGACCACTTTTGAAGTCTAGTTATTATCTTAATCACTTGGTGCCCCCCTATTGGCTGGTGCCCCAGGGTACTCGCCCAATCCCGTCTATGGATAATCCGGCCCTGATAATAATGCATTTAGGTTAATGGCCAAACATATCTTTATAAAAGCTCACAATGTTGTTGTAGATTAAATCAATTTTTTTATTATCAGGTTTGATTATTATTAACTTAAACCTACTTATTCATCATTATTGTACGTTGATGTTTGCCGTTCTGAACCGAGTCCTCCTCTGAGGCTGCACGGATCTGCACTTATTTCCACCGGATACTCATTTCAACACACAACTTGGATCAATGTCTCTATTTCAGCAGCCTTGAACACAAAGCGCTTGGGAACACTGAACTCTGAAATCTGGGGCATGCAGATGACAGATTTACATGTTTTCAAATAGCCCTTCAGATTTTTGTTTTGTATTCAGATTGAGAGCCATGCAGATCTCTCAAAAATCTCTCCAAGTTGTAGGCGTTGCCCTTACAGCAACTCAAAGGCTGTGGACATCAAAGGTAGGGGATAGCTGGTCTTAATCATTCAACCCTTGATAGTTGATGGAGCTAGGGATGACTTTGATTCGATTCCTAACTAAAATATCATATACCCTACTGTTTCCCATGTCACCTCAAAATTTGTATACTGTATGGACCAAAACAGATCAGCCGTTTCACACCCTCCACACAATCCTGTAGATGTTTTTTGACAGGCTGTCTACCCCTCGGGATCCAATAGGTCCTTCTTAATTCAGAAATTATAGCGGACCAATTGTCAATTATGATCCTGCAGCACAAAACCAGTCTTAAGTCGCTGGGGTATATTTGTAGCAATAGCCAACAATACATTGTATGAGTCAAAATTATCAATTTTTCTTTTATGCCAAAAATCATTAGGATATTAAGATCATGTTCCATGAAGATATTTTGTACATTTCCTACCGTAAATATATCAAAACTTAATTTTTGATTAGTAATATGCATTGCTAAGAACTTCATTTGAACAACTTTAAAGGTGATTTTTCAATATTTTGATTTTTTTTGCATCCTCAGATTCCAGATTGTTGTATCTCAGCCAAATATTGTCCTATCCTAACAAACCATACATCAATGGAAAGATTATTTATTCAGCTTTCAGTAATTTCAATCAAATTGGACCCTTATGACTGGTTTTGTGGTCCAAGGTCACAATTGTCAGAGTCCTTTATCAGTAACTTCAGAACTGGGTCCAAGCACTATAGTCTGGATTTCATTCTCCTTTGCAGAGTTGGCCACCAACACAAATCAGACCAATTGATTGATCATAAACTGTCTCCAGGCAGCTGTTGGTGGGCACTGCTTTATGAATTTGCAGATTTGACCCTGTGCATCCTCCACTCGAAGGTAGGCCACAGACCCATAGGCTTTCTGTGATGCATCACAAAAGATGTGTAGATGGAAGCAGAGATATTTTCAGTTGATTGGGCAGTTCATCTTCCCATGTTTGCCATGTAGAACAAAGCTTGCCTTTGGTAGGTTTAGCCAGTCCTGTCCTTTTTCCAGACCAATATATGGGATAATAAACCCAAGAGGGTCGTGTTGGCTTGCATGTGTTCTGTACATGGCTCAGTGCCTGTAACCGGTGAGACACAGTTATCCCAAAGGTAGACCCTTGAGGGTCCTCTCCTGGTCTCAGTGCACACCTTTGGGATTTCATTATACATTAAAAAAAATTTTTCCCCAGGCGTGTCGTATTTTCTGTCTAGCTGCTACACAAGTTTCTAAAATCCCATTTTCTTAACTCTATAAACTGGCACCTGATCAAGACAGATAAAATCAGCTAGTCCTCTGTTCAATCTTTTTGCATCTTTTGATTCTTTATCATACTTGCTGTAGTTTTCAAACATAGCTGGAAGGGATGCTGCCTCGGCAGAGCGTGTTAATGGCATTAAAGACTAGAAATGTTCTCCTATTAAATTACGATCAAATAGAAATATAATCCATTGGACCAAAACCCTGTATAGCTGTTTGAATACCATCTGCATTTCAAAGGATTTAATGTCTCTACAGTCAGAGAACTGGGTGTTATATTAGACAGGAACATGTTTTTAAAAAACATATTTCCCACATAACAAAGCTGCATTCTTCCACCTTAGAAACATTACCAAGTTACGGAACGTGTGTTTCAGATGCAGAAAAATTAGTTCATGCATGCATGACTTCAAGTCTGAATTACAATGCACTACAAGCTGAAGTTAGTCCTCACCGGATCAAAACATATGATCATATCAGCCCAATTTTATCATCTCTATGCACTGCTTACCTGTTCTGTTTTATTAAATACTTCTTATCTATAAAGCCCTAAATGGTCCTTTGCATTTAACCATCTTGTATCATGCTACAAACTATCACACTCTTTAAAGGTCACAAAACTCTGGACTTTTGATAGTAACAAAGATATCTAATGGAGGTCGAGCTTACCTGATAATGTTCAGGGCTCAGACACTCTCTCTGTTTAATATAGATTAAAAATGCATCAAGCATTCACATAATGCTTCTCATAAACTTGTACAATTATATCTAATGAAATACTACCAAATACTGTACACATGATCATCTTTTTGCCAGAAATACTAACTATCCTAAAGTATCTGCAAACTCCAGATGACGCAAACACTGGGCGAAGACTTCAGATGACACAGATCGACATACACAACTGTCAAATATTAGAACTGTATTGTAATTATATTGTAATATAGGGAAGGGAAGGCCAGAGCCACAAAAGGGGAACGGATCCCTGCTTCAGGGTGGTGAAAACCAAGAGAAGGAACATGAAATCAGTCAAGGCCTTGAGCAATGCTGTCGGGGAAATTAACTTTTAAAAGTAATGCATTACAATATTGTGTTACTCTAATAAAAAAAAAGCAACTAATTATGTTACTTTTTATTGAAACAGTACGGTTGCATTACTTTTTAAACCTGCCCTGGCCTTGCTTGTTTGTTTTTAATATAAAAAAGTTATATTTCTGGCACATGTAAAAACCCTCGCACACCAAAAGTGAAATGAATACGCCTTTAGAATGAAGGAAGTGTAAATTCACACCTGTACAGCTCAAACAAACAGCTCAGTTTTGCTCCCATTGTGGATTGCATGAAGAATAAGACGCAGAAGAAAGTTCAATACTCTTCAGCAATTAAAACACACACACACTCACACACACAGAAATGTTATGTTTATCTGAAGTTTAACTCTGGACTCTTGGTAGTACCTAGGATAGCAAAGTCCACTAAAGTAGGTAGAGCTATTTCACATTTGGCTCCCAAACTCTGGAATAGCCTTCCTGATAACGTTCAGGGTTCAGACACACTTTAGCCAAGCATTCATATAATGCATCATATAATCTTGGACTGCAGTTATATCTGATCAAATGCACTTTATTATTCTTTTGCTTGGTTGGAACAGCAGCTACGCTAATTATGTCTCTATTATGTCACTGTTTTTTCTACCTTTACACTACCAACTGCTTCGGAGCTAGTGGGTCTGATAAATAAATCTAAATCCTCAACTTGTCAGTTAGACCCTCTACCAACTCCTTTAGTGAAAGCATGTTTACCAGCCTTGTCGCCATTGATTACTTAAATTGTTCATGCTTCACTTGTCTCTGGTTCTGTACCATCTTTTTTTAAATCTGCTATTATTACTCCCATACTTAAGAAGTCAGGGGCTGATCCATTTAACTTTGATAATTTCCATCCAATTTCAAACTTACAGTTTATCTCTAAGATAATAGAAAAGTGTATTGCAATTCAAATTCAAGAACATCTAATAATAATTTGTATGAACAATTTTAATCTGGTTTTCGTCCTCACCATAGCACTGAGACTGCTCTTGTCAGAATAACCAATGATCTGTTGTTGGCAGCTGACTCTGGGCTTTTAACCATACTTGTGCTGCTAGATTTGACTGCTGCTTTTGATACTGTCTCACATGAGATACTTCTCGACAGGTTGGTTTCTATTGGGATCACTGGCACTCCTCTGTCTTGGTTTAGGTCGTGTCTTTCTGGACGTACTCAATGTATTCAATTAAAACGTTTTAGATCAAGAACATCCAACAGTTACCACTGGGGTTCCCCAGGGTTCTGTTTTGGGCCCGCTTCTTTTTATTTATATACTCCCTCTTGGTTACATTTTGAGGAAACATGGTGTTCATTTTCATTGTTATGCGGATGACACCCAACTTTACCTGTCTGCCAAACCCACTGGTTCTTTTCCACCACCATCTTTATCCAGCTGTTTAGTTGAAATTAAACATTGGCTCTCAGCTAATTTTCTGAAGCTAAATGGCAACAAAACTGAGGCCCTACTTATTGGCACTAGATCTGTTTTGTCTAAATCTAATTGTTTTTCCTTGTTCATTGACAATAAATGCAATATTTCCTTCCTCACAGGTTAAAAGTTTGGGTGAAACTCAAATTAATAATATCACGCGGACTGCATACTTCCACTTGCGTAATATTAACCGTCTCCGTCCCTTTCTCTCTACCAATAATACAGCAGTTCTTGTTCTTGCATTAGTTACTTCACGTATAGACTACTGTAATGCCCTTTTCACTGGTGTTCCCGCTAAATTGCTACATAAGCTCCAGTTGGTTCAGAACTCTGCAGCTCGTGTTCTTTCTAGAACACCTTCTACTGAGCACATTTCTCCAGTTCTTCAGCAGTTGCACTGGCTTCCAGTAAAGTATTGAGTAGAGTTTAAGATCTTGCTACTTACTTACAAGGCACTTCATAATCTTGCACCTCAATACCTTAATCAGCTTCATGCCTACACCCCTTCACGTGCTCTTAGATCCTCATCTTCAATTTCTCTTGTGGTTCCTCGGATTCGACTAACTACCATGGGTGCCAGATCTTTTAGCTATGCTGCCCCCCGCCTATGGAATTCCTGTCCTCTTGATATTCGCAATAGCAATTGCTTGCTGACTTTTAAAACACGTCTTAAAATGTATTATTGAGTCTCTACTGCACTTTACCTGTATATGTACAGAGCAGTGGCGTGCGGTGGTGTTTTAAAATGAGGAGGCAGTTTTATATATATATGCATGTATGTATGTATGCATGCATGTATGTATGTATGTATGTGTGTGTGTGTGTGTGTGTGTGTCTGTCTGTGTGTGTGTGTGTGTGTGTCCCTGTCACAGACACAAAGCTGAATGCTCACTCAAAACTGACAGTCATCACGTTTTCAGACCAAGTTTTATTTTGACGTGACACAAAGCAGTGATATCTGCAGGAGAGTTGTTTACTTACTTTATAATTAGTCAATAACAATTTTCTTCATTCTTCAAGAGCACGCACAAAAACAAGAGGCGGGATTTATCACGCGAACCAATCACATCCAATCATAACCGATCATATCCAATTATAGCGCGATGAGGCATTGCCTCCTCTCACGTGACTTTCCCCCATTCATCTCAATGAGCCTCCAGAAAAGTCACCGCACGCTTTAGGGTCTCTGTATTAAGTCTATGGGCTGAAGGGAGGCAAGCCTCCGCTGTAACTTTACCTGCGGGTGTCGCTGTTTGACAGCGTTACTTTATAAAATGAGTGACTTTTATACTTTTAATGCCATATTTAGTAATATTTGCGATTTATGTTTGTAATATCTATTATTTTCTCATTCAATTTTTTGAGGAGACACTGCCTCCCTTGCCTCCTCGGAGGAAACGCCCCTGATACAGAGCCTGTTGTGTGTTTTTGTTTTATGCAGTGACTTGTATTTTTCATTTTATTTGCTTGTGAGGTGTTTTGAAAGGCGCATAAAATAAAATGCATTATTTTTATTATTTGTTTCTGCCACAGGATTGGCATCCCGAGGTAACTAGGAATTACACAAGCTTCAGTCTGGATCCAGAACACCTGAGAAGAGATGATGCTGACCCCTCAGAGGACCTCAGATGATGCCAACCCTGAAACAACACATAGAACTACCAAATTTTGCTTAATCGCAATCAGAAGTTTAATTGCAACATATAATCAGTGCAGTTTATAGTGTTTGATTACATGTCATTTGTAACTAACTGCATGATTCTTACTGTACATTTCTGCCATAGTCACCACTAATAACCTACTCCTAAATATAATGTAGAAACTTTCTGTAAAGCGCTATACAAATAAACTTGAATTGAAGTCATTTTGTTCTTATTGGTGTGGTTGAATTGGATTATCGAAGGTCAGGAGCAAAGACATTGGTTAATAAAATGAAATTTAATTATTGCAGGTTTGCGTCATATTCTGAGTTTGCATTTCACAGTTTGTATTCATTTTGAGCAACACCGAATCTGTTTTTGTGCAGGTGAGATGAGTAAATACATGTTCATATTTAGTTTTATTTTGAAACATTAAATTGGGGCAGTATATGAGCTTGTCCGCTGTTTTTAAATAGCCATAGTTCAAGTCAAGGCCTGACAGCCACAGAAGTAAGAAGTTCCCTATTTGATGTAAATTTCCATAATAATAGCATTTTATGTTACTACAGTAAAACCCTGATTTTTGGGATTCATTTTATGGTCTGTGCCACAATATTAAGGAAAATCTGTTTGACTTGACTATTTGATTCACTCTAAATATCCAGAGCATGTGACACAAAACCAGGTATTATTCTCCCAAACTGAAAACGTGTCTGAAATCATTCCCTATGACGGCCTTCTCCTTTCAAGCACTTGTTGCATGAAGTGTTCAGAAGACTGGAGGAGTGGAAGCGGCACAGAATGAACTCCTCCAGCTCGTGTATCATTACAGCGGGTGCTGTTCTCTGGTGCTGGTGGACCTCAACAACACTAGCTGTGTTTCCATCCAAAGGTGTCAATTTTATCTTTCATATCACAAAACATTTGCAAATAAAGCACTGTTTCCATCCAACGAGTCAAAGAGAACAAGCTAGCACTAAATAACACTAAGAGAAGCCACTGAATATAATAACTTTCATGACTTGTGCCTCAGAGCGAGCAGACGAAACACAATAAATGCTGTTGTTTGGGAACACAGACAATACTTTGATGTCAAACTTTGCTCAGAATGACAAACAACATATAGATGCTGTGCAACGCTGCTAGTTAGTCAAGTTATCCTGTCCCTTCGTGCAAAGTCACGACTTTTTTGATGCATATAGAGGAATTTATTCAGTAAATGTGTTTCCGTCGTAGTTTATGTGCATTTTTTCCTTATCGGATAAATTTTTTATCCTGCACAATTGTGTGCATACATTTTTTATGCTTATTTTTAGAATTCATGCACATCTTGGCATTTCCATCCATGCGATATTCCAAAATGTGCATAAAATGACAGAATAACTAACCTAATTGCAGCAATGGATGCAAACCAAATATGTGAAAGTGTAATTTAGGGCGCGTTTACACCTGGTCACTTGATCGGATCCGATTTGTTAAATCGTTTCCATTTACACTTGGCCACATAAACGTGTCTTCACAAAACGGATAGAAATCGGTCTTTGCTATATGTGGTCCAGACCACCTCCAGAAGTGGTTTAAGCAATCAGATTTAAATCGGTGTCGAAAGCGATTCGGAGGGCATTTACACCTGGTCTTTTCACGATCAGATAACGATCCAATCAGAGAAAGCATGAAGTGACCAGGTGTAAACAGCCCCTTAAGGACATAGCTCTCGTAGATACTTTCTTCAATGCTGGAGTTAAAAAAGAAACCAGCTTAAGAGTCGACCCAGCCTGCTGTATAATGCTTGTATAACATGTAGGACAATGAAATATCACAGTGTAATAATACATGATTTAATAGCAGGGATGGAGCTAATCTTTGCAGGACAGTTTCTCTGGATGTTTAAGTGATTAAAAGGTAAAGGATGGTCATACTTTGTGTTAACAAACTAAAAAGCAATGCATTTGATGTAGTGGCCAGACTGCATCACAGGAGAAAAGTTACCAGCTAAGACCGTAATCATTAGTTAATGTAGTAAAAAACTAAAGGACAAAAAAAGAAGGGGAAAATGTACAGTTATGGCGATTTAGGAGACTGTTATGCTGAGGTTTTGAGATCACAATTGTAGCTTCTCCTCGAGACACTATATAGTCGTTTGCACCATCAGTTTCTCTTGCAAAGCCTTGCAGTCGCATGCAGAAGGGCACCTTGCCTACTTTGGAAAATGTGGTGCATAGTGTCCTTAAAGCTGTGTTTTTTTTTCCACTGTTTGACAGACTTAAAGGTCACTTTAACATTACAGATTAAAGGGGCAGGGCCTTAAAGGAACACTCCACTTTTTTTGGAAATAGGCTCATTTTACATCTCCCCAAGAGTTAAATAGTTGAGTTTTACCGTTTTTGAATCACTTTCCATCGGTCTTAGTACACGATGTAACTACAGAAGAGTCAAGCTTTAAATTAGGGATGCAACGATACCATTTTTTCAGATCCGATCCAGAAAATTCTGAGTATCGCCGATTCCGATCCTAGAGCAGTTTTTTTAAAGCCTTGCCTGTTAAACATTTTATTCGTATGCTGTTCTAACATGTGCTTTTTCTGAGTGCGTACACCTGAAACACGGTGGTTTTTTTTTATCAATGTAGAGTTTCTATACTTCTGTGTCACTCTTTTGTGTTAAACACAATCTACTAGACAACTTCATTTTAATGAAAAATAACATGAAAATATATATAGGGGCTGTTTACACCTGGTCACTTGCATTTTGTAATATAAATCTGATCGCTCAAAACACTTCAGGAGGTCTGGGCCACATTCCAGACGAACTGGACAGGTGTAAATGCATCTGGTTGTGAAACCACATGTGAATTTTACTCCTCCCAAAATGTAAAAATAATAACTGTGTGAGACCGTGTTATAGGCTTTATGACATTTTAGTCAGATATGACTGCACTAATGCAACAAGCGTCACCGCGGATGAGTAGCTGAGCATCGCAGACGCGCAAACTGCTGCGAATGAAACTGAAAGAAAGACACAGACGCTCAACACAATCATCTTCATTAAAAGTATAAGACGAGCTTATCTTTCCAGTGCTGATGCCGCGAGCGCTCCTATTGCGGTCTTTGATCTCGAAATGAGCTGATAATTAATAAAATGCAGCGCTTTTGATTTCGTAGACGTGAACTTCATTAAATTTATATACAGCGCGGGAATTGAAGATCGGATTTATATCCATTTTGTGAAGATTTACGTGGCCAAGTGTAAATGGAAACGTTTTAACAAATCAGATAGATATCAGATCAGAGAAAACACATGACCAGGTGTAAACAGACCCATTCATAATCTGACAAAAATACTATTATAAACTAGGTTAGTAGATAATTTAGCAGCAAAAGTTATTCTAGAAAAATCATGAGTGCACAATTTTATAAAATCTAAACATTTAGTGAAATAACATTATTTAGTGGGGAACAAATAAAAGTGAATATGTGAAGGACTAAATCTGGTAAAATGTTACACATTGCTCTTTGCATTGTTGTAAAATACATTAATGAAAACAAGTAAATGTATTTATTTATAAATATAAACTACAAAATTAAAATACATTTCTTTTAAATATATAGCACAGTAATGAAGGCAGCAACATATGATAGAGGAGTCCTGCCTCCATTACTGTGCAATACATTAGATTATTAATAGCCTTGATAGGACAGTACAAGAAACGCTATAAATAATATTTCATTGCACAAAAGTATTATAATATGAAAAGCTCCAATACAGAGCGGTACATTTACATTTACATTTACGCATTTAGCAGACGCTTTTATCCAAAGCGACTTACAATGCATTCAAGCTATACATTTTTTTTTTTATCAGTATGTGTGTTTCCTGGGAATTGAACCCACAACCTTTTGCGCTGCTAACGCAATGCTCTACCACTGAGCCACAGGAACACAAAGCGCAAAGGTACAAAGCTCTTATGCGCTTCCCGTGCGCAGAATGATACGCTTGAAGCAGCACGGAGTCACAGCACGCAGCTCCGGTCAGAGAAGTTCAAAGCACAGAGGGAAGAGATATTGATGCGTAGCTTATTAAATCTGCGCGATAGTTTATTGAGCCTTTTCTTTTAACGGTTTTAAATCTCAGTTATTGAGCGCTCTTGAAGAGAGTTTCATTGTTTTGACTGTAGTAACCGAACGCAACACGCAGTTTGAACGCTGAACGGAGGATGACAGACCGATGCAGCGGAGAGAAGAGTTTACCTGAACTTGAATTTAATGACTTAAATATTCATCTGTAACGTTACCTCACATTAAACTATGAAACGGCTTTAGAACACTTGGACTCTATGGTGCTTTATAATGCTTTTGTGCTTTCGTGGGGCTTAACAATAACACAGAATAGTATACACACAATATCGGATTTGGATCGGTCTCGTCTCTCCGATACCCGATCCGCGGAAAATGACCGGATCGGAGCCGATACCGATACTGAGTATCGGATCGATGCATCCCTACTTTAAATAGGATAAATAGCGAAACTCTTTGGTCATTTTTGAGCGAGATGCTAACAGTCTAATCCGATTCAATGATCTATGCTAAGCTACGCTAAAAGTGCTACCGCCAGACCCGGAGATCGGCTGAATGGATTCAAAAACGGTAAAACTCAACTGTTTAACTCTTGGGAAGATGGAAAATGAGCCTATTTCCAAAAAAAGTGGAGTGTTCCTTTAAGTCAGCATGTTTGTATTAATCACAACCACAAAAAAAATTTGACAGTAGGGATGCACGATATTATCGGACTGATATCGGAATCGGCCGATAATGGCTTTAAATGTAAATATCGGCATCGACCTGATATGAAAAATGATGCCGATATGCGTTGCCGATAAGAGGAATACATTAACTCACATGTGCTCAGGGTGTGTTAGTGATTAGATCAGCAGTGTGTGGCTCATTCTTGAAGCACAGTTTAGTCTGAATGATGATTATATTGAGTGTTATGGATGGCTGTATTTAATCTGTGAAGCACTACAGAATGTGTTCGGTGTGTGATAGAGTAAACAGTGATAGCTCCTCCGGGTCAGTGAGGAGTTTAATCTGTAGGGGGCGCTGTTGGCCTACTTCTAATTACATTAAACATAAAATAGCTACACAAATATCATTTAGACTGCGTTTCTGATTAAATAAAGCAGTAATTGATGTCATAAAATAATGAGTATGTTTTGATTTAAAGGTCAGAAGCTATAGCTTACATGAACAAAAAATATCACAAACATGACACTTAAATTAAATAGTTTTATATATACTGATTTATTCATTAATGTGTAATACGTTTTATTTTTTAAACAAATCATAAGCTCTAAAAGATTTTCATAATTTTTACAACTTTTGCTTTACACCATCTACAAATGTTAAAAATTATAAATAAAATAAAATGTTAGGGTTAACAGCATCTTTCTCGGGGAATAAACTGCAGCGATTGATATAGTTTATTTATAGTTATTTTCAAAGCTTCAATGTACTGTCAAAAAACCTTCATTATTGTTTATTTAATTCTAATAAATAAGTTCTTGTTAAAAACTAACCAAAATTAACAATATTTTGCTTATAATTTCTGCACAGGAGAGACTTGGTGTTGTTTCCAAAGAAAAAGGAAATATATCGGTATCGGCAAAAATGAGTTGAAAAATATCGGCATATCGGAAAAAATCCAATATCGTGCATCCTTAATTAACAGCACATCAACGATTGGATGAAATGATGATGTGAAAAACCACCTTGAAGAAAAACTTTAAACCCATCACAAGTAATTCTACCCCTCTTGTGTTACTTGCTCACCATTAGAGTTCATGCAGCACTGAATTATCATCCAGACTCTCTGGTTGTTATGAAGGAAAGGTGATATTGTGCTTTCCTGCATAACTGTGCAGCCAGAAATACAATAACATCCGTGTCAAATGACTAAAAAGGTGCCTCGCAGGCAAAAACCAACTTGAACGTCAATGATTTACTTTCCACAATTTTTATTGCACTGACACAGATCTATTTGCAGTAAATTATACACCTACAAACAGTGGCAGGTACGACATGGCATTGACACCTACAAGACACTATCCTCAGTGATGGACGATCTTCAGACAAACAATATAATCATCATGTATGCTACAGCTGCAAGACCACCGACTTGCTGAGGCACATCTCAAGATGAAATATTACACTCTGAGAACATAGAACGAAGCTGATATTTACCATGTATATAACAATATAACTTAGCCGTCAGGTGACGAACACCTCGCGTTCTCCATTTCAAGTCTTAGCTTGAAAACGTCGTACACAGTTATGATGTCTTCACGCTTTTTTCGTTCTTGCGGTTAATCGACTAAAGCTTCTTTGCAAGGTTTCCTTGAGCTCGATTAGCATGAAGGTCGGGTAACACGAAAGACATACGTAGCTCAAGCCAAACGTTTAAAAACATAAGTCAAGCGACGGGGCTCAAGCATATTAGTGTCTGATATGAGGGATGTGCCGACAAATGATAAAACAATAAGATTCCCCTCTCGTTATGATTTCCCTCCGCGTGATACTCGCGTCATCATTTGACATAAGTGGAAAATATGATATAGCTTTAAGGAAGCAAAAGAAAACTTAAAAGGTACATGGAAAGGTCCCTCTATTTCTTGCTACGCAGGCGTTTGGAGTGACGCGGGAGGTCCGAGCACTTGCGGGGCCGTTTGAGACACCGGCCGCTCTCGCCCTCGGCGGCGGCGGAGCTGGTGGAGGTGACCGCACTGTCCATCAGTTCCCTGAGCTTGTGCTCCAGCTCGGCTAGCCGCGCGTTCTGCTCTCCGATCACCTGCGACTGCTCCAGCAGCTTCTGCTCCTGATCCTGCAGCTGCTTCTGCTGCTCCAGCTGCTTGACCCGCACCTCCTGCATCTCGCGCCGCAGCGCCGTCATCGACACGCCGTTCACCTTCACCTGCTGCTGCACCTTCGTCAGCTCCGAGCGAGACGGGGTGTTCTTGGCCAGCAGGGACATGGTGGTCAGAGAGGTAGAGGGACCGGCCACTGCGAGACAGAGGGACGAGAGGTTTATTTCCTCAAGAAAATACTTTAATTCTGAGGAAAGATAATGGAATGGAGAGTCAACGTCATGCTCTGTTAATCATTCCTCTTAAAGGGGTCATGAACTGAGAAACCAAAATTCCCTTGATTTTTGACATATGTGTCCCTGCAGCACAAAAGCAGTCATAAGTAACACAGGTATATTTGTAGCAATAGACAACAATACATTGTATGGGTCAAAATTATTGATTTTTCTTTTATGTCAAAAATCATTAGGATATTAAGTAAAGATCATGTTCCATGAAGATATTTTGTAAATATCCTACCGTAAATATATCTAAACTTAATTTTTGATTAGTAATATGCATTGCTAGAACTTCATTTGAACAACTTTAAACGTGATTTTCTCAATATTTAGATTTTTTTGCACCCTCAGATTCCAGATTTTCAAATAGTTGTATCTCAGCTAAATATTGTCCTATCATAACAAACCATACATCAATGGAACGATTATTTATTCAGCTTTCAGGTGATGCATAAATCTCAATTTCAAAAAATTGACCCTTATGACTGGTTTTGTGCTCCAGGGTCACATATGAAGAGGTCATTGTGCTATAAAAACATCTTGTATGTTTCAGAACTCAAAACTTTGTTGTTAGTCTAAAAACAGCTTATATTGAAGGTAGTCTGCCAAAACCACAGCTTGTGGAATGTTGTACTCTATGATGTAATAGTGTGGATAAGCACCACAGAAGATCATCAACGCCTGCTTCTACATCACTGCCTGTTTAGCCCCGCCCATCGATTCTGCATCACTGCCTGTTTAGCCCCGCCCATCTATTCTGCATCACTGCCTGTTTAGCCCCGCCCATCGATTCTGCATCACTGCCTGTTTAGCCCCGCCCATCGATTCTGCATCACTGCCTGTTTAGCCCCGCCCATCTATTCTGCATCACTGCCCGTTTAGCCCCGCCCATCGATTCTGCATCACTGCCCGTTTAGCCCCGCCCATCGATTCTGCATCACTGCCCGTTTAGCCCCGCCCATCGATTCTGCATCACTGCCCGTTTAGCCCCACCCATCTATTCTGCATCACTGCCCGTTTAGCCCCGCCCATCGATTCTGCATCACTGCCTGTTTAGCCCCGCCCATCTATTCTGCATCACTGCCTGTTTAGCCCCGCCCATCTATTCTGCATCACTGCCTGTTTAGCCCCGCCCATCTATTCTGCATCACTGCCTGTTTAGCCCCGCCCATCGATTCTGCATCACTGCCTGTTTAGCCCCGCCCATCTATTCTGCATCACTGCCTGTTTAGCCCCGCCCATCGATGCTACATCACTGCCCGTTTAGCCCCGCCCATCGATTCTACATCACTGCCCGTTTAGCCCCACCCATCGATTCTGCATCACTGCCTGTTTAGCCCCGCCCATAAATTCACACATGTAGTGTTTAAGAGAGAAGCAAGCGCAGGTCTACGCAGAAACCAAATGATAAAGTTGCTCTGAAGACAAGATGCTGTTCAGTGCCAAGCTGTGGAAAAACTCAGTCCTTTGTTTGTAAACGAATCCGCAGTAAAATGAAGTGAACAAAGCACAATTCAACGCGTGATTTTCAGAAAGATTGAAACTAAAAGACGATGCTGTGCGACTATATTGGATCCGGCAGTAATGTCACAACATTACTGTTTTTACTACATGATCACTATTGCTTTGTCTGTTATTAATGATCGTTTAATATGTATTGAGTTACGCGTTTTGACCTAAATCACAGGAGTGTTCATTTATGAGGAAAGTAATCCGTCAATCATACACAACTGTTAGCCAATCACAGCAGAGAGTGTTTACTTAAGAGTCGACAATCCTACAAACCTACTCAAACAGAGCGTTCTGATGAGGGGGGTTAAAAACAGGACCCAAAATAGCTTATTACTTGTATGGTTTTTTGTTACAAAAATCTTAAAGGGGTCCTATTATGCTTTTTCACTTTTTGAATGTTAGTCAGTGTCTAGTGTGTATGTTTGGGCATAAAACGATCTACAAAGGTACAAATCTCAAAGTCCACTACAAAGGGAGATATTTCGTTTTTAAAAAAAATCCCTTTTCAAGAACTACAACGAACGGCTCGTTTGGACTACAAAGCTGTTTTCCTGTATTTTTGACATCACAAAGATAAATCCCGCCTATGGAAATTTGAACGGTTGGGGGGGGGGGTGGGGGGGGTGGGGTGGGGGGGGGTGTCGCTTGGTTGAGCTCTGCACGCTTCAAAATCAAAACCCAGTGTGGTGTTTTTATATCACTGTATTTCTGATGGAAACCAACTTTTGGATGTCGTTTTTATTTAATCTTGCATATAATGTCTGATAAAGCAGCGTTTGTGAGCGGAGCTCTGTTTTGTGTACAGCGTTACTGTGGAAACCTCGCTCTCTCCAACAGCGCCTCCTGCTGGCAGATAATTAATTTCCCATCTAAAACGCCGTCTAGGCTGTTCGCCAATCACAACGCACTGGGACAGCTAACCAACCAATCACAACACATTTAGTTTCTCGGAAGGCGGGGCTTCATCAAACCTGGAACTAATAGAGTCGTTTGTGTCAGGCTGGGGAGAAAGGTATTGTAATAATGTAAATTATGTGAAAAATAATGAGATTTTCGAACCACCGAGCATGTTATAGTACACCCCCGAAACAAATCAAGACTTTGTAAAAGAGCATAATAGGAAATAGCATTATAAGTGGACCTCAGAACAGTACAGTTCATGACCCGTTTAACTGCACAAACAAAATACTGGCAATTAGTATCAGAAGGAACATTAGATATTTATCAACAGAAAAGCACACAGTCGTACCCGGAGCAGATCCGATCAGTCGTCCGGAGAGATCCGCGCCGGGAAGCCTTTTCTTCAGGATGGGGACGATCTTCTCGTCGAAGTACTCCATGGCCATGGAGGAGATGTCTCTCAGCTCCTGCAGCACCTCGTGAGCTCTCTGAGGAGCGCGTGTGGAGTTCACATACCGCAAAACACGATAAATCTCATCGATCACCTGCGGGAGGCACACAACAACACCGTCAAACCACTTGAGCCTGTCACTGACATTTATCTGGGCTGTATGACTCCTTTTTGTTTGCAAAATAAATGACAAAACAGAATATACTGTATATAGCAATTATTCATACGTTGTGTTTTTATTACACTGCCCTCCAAAAGTTTGGAAACGCTCTAGAAAAGTGGGGTTTTGGACAATATTGGCATGAATCCTTTTTAATTTGTGATAATTTTGCACTGATAAGGGACAACACAAACTATAAAAACATTTTATTACATAATCAGTTTATACATAGAATTTTTTTTTTTTTTTTTATGTAATATTTGTAAACTATCTGACCTAAATTGGGTTCTAATTGGTTGATTGTATTCTAAACTTAATTGGCAATCAATTGTTGAAGCTATTAAGGTGTGCTGACCCAAAAATCAAGTTTAAACCTGAGTTTAAACCAGTAACCAGGCATCACAGCATGTCTGACTTTGACATTATGTAATCAAAATGAAAATTATTATTGCTGGTCTTCAATGATAATGTCAAGTTACTTTAATGTACAGTATTTGCACCAAAAAATGATAAGGATTTATGCTGATATCGTCAAAACCACACTTTGCCAGGGATGTTTCCAAACTTTTGGAAACTGTCCTGAGCTCGTTCACAACATCCGGCGCGTCGTCTTCTTGCTTTACGACGGATCACAGACAAATGGACCATTGACTCTATCTACAATCTCAAAATGGTCCATTTGAGAGATAGGTGGTGGTAATGCACTTATAAGGCTGTGATCCGCCAGAAAGCAAGAAGACGCGTCACGCCGGATGTTGTGAACGCGCTCAGGATAGTTGGACCATGCGGTGGATCAGAGGTAAAAACTATATAAACACTGTTCAGTTTCTAGCACAGATCGATGGTTTCGTGTCTTTAGACCTCAATGTATCGTCACGAGACGCACGGTTTAATCTGGTTAATCTGGTGAGTCCCATTGACTGACATTATATGACTGACAGACTGCAACGGTTTGAGTTAAAAACCTTCTACTGAAGAAACAAAGTCACTACATCTTGGATGCCCTGCGGGTAACCAATAAACACATTTACATTTTTGGGTGTACTATCCCTTTAATATCTTCATGCGTCTCTGTAGGACTGAATGATTTGGGTTTAGAAAACACGGTGATTTTTCAGCTAAAAAAAAAATGCAATCAGTAATATGCATGAAAACAATGCAAATTAGTGCTGCAATGCATTACAAAATTAATTATAAATGACTTAATCGTGAGAATGTTTTGTAACTTTTAAAACAAATTAAAAACCTTTAGGTTTTGCTGTGTTTTTTGCACAATTGTACATAAAATTGATCATTTTGTCAGATAAGTTATTTTGTGATTGCAAATGGAAGTACGGGGAGATAAACATAAAGTTATATTGCTTACACACAGAGAGGAAAAACACACTAAAACTCTGCTACCAACAGAAAGAGCTGCTTTTGAAGGGTTTTGGTTTCAAATCTAAATCCCACTGTTCTTCTGTCACACAAGTGAGAAACACTCATGATTTCCATTCACTGCTGAAGACCTTGATGCCATGCAATGCTTTATATGCATGTTTGCATAATCCCTTCTGAGTTTTGCATTTCCTCAAGAAAGATTTTTTAACACGACACACCCTACAAGACTACAATAGTCTTTATTGGAGTACTTTTAGACTACTAAAGATATTACAGCTGATCTAAACAGATGATCCTTCACTGCTCTCCAGATTGTTGACTGGAGTATGCACTAAGCCTTTAAGGGTGCGACTCAATGCCTCACAAAAAACCTGACTGTCTGGTTGATGTCACCTAAGGACAGGTTTGAAAACCAAGCCTGTGTTCTAGGGCTGTGCAATTAATCCAAATTCAGTTTCGATTTCGGCCAACGATTATGAAAATACAGCAATCGAGATAAAACGAATATTGCGTGGTGCTCTTTCGTTCCTCCATAAAAGCCCAATTTCACGTGCAAATCAGTGAAATCATGTAACGAGACTTTTGCAAAATGGGACGCGCTTGATTTATTGAAGTCGATTAGCTTTATTCATGTTTTTAAAAGCGTGAAAGAGAACTTGCGATGTTCCTGGGAAGATTATTGTATATGCGTATAAAAGTAAATTCATCTTTTAGCACCTAAACGGTCAAATGCATGCAAAAATATGTCAGTGATTATGTCACTGACTTCAGATGTAGATGGTCTTTCAGGCAGCCATTTCCGAGTAATTCAAAGAAATGTATAGATATCACAATCTTCAGTCTCTTTAAGTGATCAAGTGACACTAATGTATCTAGTGGACGAGAGTGACCCCTCTTTTAAAAGACATGCACATGTACCTTTCCAGGAATGAAGCAGCAGAGGTTTGAGTCCACGTATTTCATGAAGGTCATGTTGAGCAGCGACAGACGCGTCTCCACCGCCGCCAGTATATCTGCGTGCCGCGCTAACGAGTGGTTCCTCCGCTCCGACTCCCGCCTGAGGACGACCGCAACAAATGCATTACAGCACACTATGCATTTGCTTTTCAGCACATGATTTAACAGCATTCAGCTTTCGATATATACATATAAATATTCCATATATCTGGCCTTTTACATTTGGGACCAGTCAGTAAAAAAAAAAAAAAAAAAATTTGGGTAAGAAGTGATTGGAGTCGGATACAGATCCAGAAAATAAACTGAAAATGAGTACGTTATTGAATCATCAGGATTAAATACAGTGATGGCGCTCTTTGTCGCCAATAAATGCATGTGAAAAACTGCTTAAAGAACGATGTAATGAACAATTATGACCCTCTCTGTGAGATCCAGGCTAAAGTATGAGATAACAAGCATCAAAGTTTGATTTCAACTATTAATTGCACTAATATCTTGGTATTTTTTGGCCGAATTGCGATATACGGCATACATCTGTGTTTTTGTATTTGTATTTAAAAAAATCTGCATTTAATTTCACATACCGCCCAATATTGTCTAATAAAACAATACATATTAAAGGCTATGAAAACAAAGTGAATGTTACCATGTGTAAGCCTAGATATCATGTGCAAAAAAAAGAGTTAAAAATCACATTTCATTCTAACATTGCAATCTAAAAAAAAAGCTTTTTAAAGCAGAAGTTAAAATCAATAAACTAAAAATGAAAATAAGGCACTAAAAGCACAAAGTTGTGTTAGGCTATTTTGATTATCAGTCACTTTACAGTCAGTGCTATCATTAAAATGCATTTCCTTGTAGGGTTCAAATTCTACACGTCACATTTATTGTTCAATATTTCAGCAAAATGTATATTTTAGTCAGCATTATTGAGCTCTGTCTGTTTGGCGCTCGTTCACTGAAGTCTGTGAAGTTCAGCGGAGAATCTCATGCACTTCTGACAGCAAAATGGAAATATTTCCATGAGTTTCTAACATTTACAGATGGAGAATATACTGTAAGTTATGCACTGAGGAAAACAGCAGATCTCAAACAGTCTCTGTCAGAGCCGCTTTAAACACTATCTTACCAGTTTTTTAAAGCCCTTAATATAAAGCTTGTCACATGTTTAGAACAAATTGTATGATGCACTTTCTCCACAGCAGCTCAATCTGTGTCCTCCGCTGTATTTTCAGATGCGCTCGTATCAAACTACTGTACTGTATATCGATATAAACGGTATCGCCTCATACCGTATCGCTTATAAAGAATTAGAGCTGTTGCGATGCGTAGATTTTTTTAAATCGTCGACTTCATTTTGCTCGCGTTGACTAACCGGCAAAATACCAGAAGTGGCGCATTTCACGGACGAGAATCCATAAAACACATTAGACTATTTTCCAAGGCTGCATGACATTAAACCCATTTAAAAATCATCATTAAGCATAATTGTGACTTCACAAACGCTATGATTGAATTAAATAATTCTATGCGATGCAGTAATACAGTATATGCTTTAATTATTTACATGGGTGTGCGTCACACAGCGTGCGTTCACAGTAGCTCCAGGTTTGGGACAACATGTGAATAATGACAGAATTATCATTTTAGGGTGAACTATCCCTTTAATGACAGTCGGCTACATGTTTAGTACTGTCCCTTTAAGACCTGCACGCATCATATACAGGCACGCATCCGTTCCTCTCAGCTGTTTACTTTCACTTTAGACACAAGCAACTGAGTCTATATGTAAACCTTGATAAAACAGACGCTATTTGACAGGCTTTTAGGTGGAAAAGCGCATCATATGAACATCACGCATATGAAATGTTTAACCGGCAAGGGTTTAAAGCAAATAATGTACTTTTGTGATTGTGAATAAGTGCAGTGTCCTGTACGAGTAACTCTAGTTAACACTGATGTGAATGTATGTGGCGCTGTACAGTATATTAATACGGCGGCGCCAGAGTAACTGATACCATGTGTGCTGTAGCACGATACTACGATATTTTTTCAAAAGCAGATCGTGGAGACATTTATCGTCCACGATCAAAAATTGTCATATCGCACACCCCTGAATCTGAGCGTCTGTGTCGGTGGAGCACAACCAGACAAAGTTAAAGTCTCGTGTCTCAGTTTTAAGCTGCTAATATTTCATGACATACTGTGATATCGAGCCGAGCAGCCACAAGGAGGATGAAAATCACGGGAGCAAAGTTGCATCCAAAGGGTGTTTATTTGGAGCGGATGCGCAAATAAATAGGTTTAAGAGCTTAAAACAAAGATTGTCTAAAACTAGAACTGCTAAGTACTAAAATTTCTTTTTTATTTATTTTAAAATAATTGAAGGAAACAAACTATTTATGGTTATTTGTTGAATATTTCAAACAATTAAAAACAAAGCTTGCTTGAAATGAAGACATCTTATGAAATAAGTCACATTTCAGTTTTATAGTAAAAAGCAAGTTTACTAAAAAATATTTTTTTTTGCAAAATATTGCCATGTTAAAAGTAGAAAATAACCAGCATCTCTTGCAAACGAAATACATTTTAAATCTCGTCATGCGAAAAGTAAAAAAAGAACTCTTGCAAATTAATATTATTTTAACAAAATACAATGTGAAAAGGTGAAAATAATAACTTGCATCTCGTGTAAACAAATGTTTTAAATAATGAATGTATGCTGATTAATGAAGTGTCATCTAAGCACATATCAACATCTATATTAGTCCACGTTCAGCGAAGTAACGCATTCAAAAATCAAATAAAACAAACCAATAATGAACACAGAAACAAGCCTCATTATGAAACTCTTATTAAATGGATATAATCTTATCTATAGTCTCTTAAGGCAAATATAAAGGCTTAAATATCTAAAACAGGCACATTTAAGGGGCTACTCTTTTAGGGAAAGTTTTTAGACAGTTTTCAAGATGCCGCCGGACAGTGTGAACACATGGAGACTCGTATCTCAGCGTGTGATGATCTGATTGACTTTGAATTACAGGAGGTAAATAGTAACAATCACATCAATTGGTTAAGACATCAAGTAGGATAATAAATGTTTTTTTCTTTTTATAATCTGAGCTCAAAAATGGAAGTGTGCCATGAGTACCAAGTTCTTCCACACTGACTGAATCAATCATTTTCTTCTTGAACCTTGTCTTAGACACAGAGACATTGTCATGTTAGAATAGAAAAGAGTCCAAACTGTTGCTATAATATTAGAAGCACACAATTTCCTAGAATATCATTATATGCTTTAACATTAAGATTTGTACTCATAGAAATTACTAAAGTAGTCAAACCTGTTCATTAGAAGGGGGGTGCCAATACTTTTGGCAATATAGTGTATATCAATACAACTTTGATCAAAAAGCAAGCTCACAGAGACTTTAAATGCAAAAGATTCAAGCTACGCTTTCTGATATTCTGAACTCAGCTGTGGATGGTGTTGATGTTTGTCGGGGGGGGGGGGGGGGGTGCATTCCATGCAGTTTTGGACATAATTGACATGAAAAACCGGTTTCAGTCTCACATGTGTTTCTGGATGCACATGAGCACTTATTATAGACTTCTATAAAAGAAAAACACAGAGCAAAGCCTCTTAAAGTGACAGTACACCCAATAATGAACACTTACTCGCCCTGTCATTACAAACCTGTACGAATGACTTTCTTTGGAGGAGCATAGAAGAAGATAGTTTGAGAAATGTCTGCGTCTTTGTCCGTTTTTGGTCCGTCAAGATGGAAAGACATGACAGCAGAATTATCATTTTATGGTGAACTATCCCTTTAACCTGATCTCAAGAGTTAACAGTGTCATCTACACTCTCAGAAAAAAAGGTCCAAAAGCTGTTAAAGGGGCAGTACACTTTCAAAAGGTACTGAATCCATACCTTGTCAAACCAGAGGCTTGATAAACACAATATGCACAATTTAAGTACTAGTATGGTACTAAAATGCACCTTTAAGAGGTAAATAAGGTACAAGTTTTTGAAATGCAACCACTCCGGTGGCAACTTTTGTACCTTTTTTTTCCCTGCCAGTGTCAAGCTAGCAGCTGTGTGGTTCTTCAGAGGGTTTAAGCTGTTAAATAACTATATATTAGAGACGCGTCTCACCTCGGCAGCTGGGCTTTGACTTGTTTCTGGCACAGACTGTGATAGCGCTCCACCTTCAGGAAGCCTTGATTGAGCACGCGCTGGCAAATCACATCCATGCGTTTACACACCTGCAATACAGAGAGGAATCAAGTCTTAACCCCAAATCATCAGATCTGCAGAATCAGATGTAGATTATTAAATGCTCAGTTTGTTATTAGAGCCGTATGATTTGCGAGAAGCAGAAAACACGGACTGAATCAGTCATAAAAACTGAATTTACAGTTTAATGTGACGGAGATTGTCAAAGTTTGGATGAATGAATCAAAAGCAGGTCACTTAAATCAAATGGTGATCTGGACTAGTATCTGATGTAAATCTGAATCCTGCATGTGTCTCTGTGTGAATGGAGCAGGGTTTTGTTTACTACATACACAGAGCGCGTGATTTCAGCGTCTGACGTCTCAATGAAGACATAAATACATCAACAATATCTCCAAAACTGATCAAAACCAGCATTTTACCATTTCATTTGAGTAAAACTAGTCATATCATATACACACAGAACTTTACTCGGCAACCCGTCAAAATAAAAGTCCTGTTTAACTTGAAGACATTGTGTCAGAAATAGCTATATTACTATTATTTAGCAGAATGTGCGTAATACTACTACTACTGTTGAAAAAATAACACTTTATTTTTTTAAGAAATAAATCACAAAATATTTTTATTTTAATAGTAAATCCCCTTTATTTACCCAAAAAATTAAATGTTTAAATTTCATTAATTAAAAGACAAATTAAATTACTGTTTTACATACTTTTATTACTAGCGGAAAAACTTGAAACAATTTTAAATAATTATAAAGGACAGCATTGATTTTTTTACATTTTATTTTTGTTTGACTTTATTAATAAATAGTGTGTTTTTTAGGGTGCTTGGTTCGATTGCCTGGTCCGAACCCGAGTTCGCTTGCCCCCCCCCCTGCCCCCGCTGGACTGCGTTCATATTATTTTATTTGGGTCTGAACCGCGGTTCGTTTGCGTCATCAGGCCAGCAGCTGTTTACCCCGTTGCTTAGTAACGACGGCGCGGGAGATGGCGGCAAAATGCATAACATTGCTCTCTGCACTTTTACATATTTACGTTTTTGAACCGTTTGTTTTGTTTACAGTGCATTACGTCTGTTTTACGAATGTACTGCTAATGCTCCAAGAACGCTGAAAGCGAACAGAAATGAGACATACAGCTCTCTGCTTGCAGCGCGTCAGGAAAGTGAGTGAAACACACACAATAATACGGCATTAATAGCGGTTCACTTCTATGATTTGGTACGATTGCGTTCACATCAGCAGCGAACCGTACCAGAGTTCACTTGAACCGTACCCCAGACCACCCTTTTTAAGCGGACTCGGGTACGGTTCGCGGGTCGGAAGACAGCGATGCGCGGGTCGTCTCATAACCCGCGGGTCGGGTTGGGGCGGGTAAAGAAATTGTCACTTTATTTGCGGGGCGGGTCATTAAAAACAAAATAAAAAAAAATGCATGTATGTTGCGTGCAATTCCCTATAGCCAATATTAAATATTTGGGAATATCTATTTTCATATTTTATTAGGTTCTTTGATAAGGTTACAATACGTAGCAACGTAACTTGCTTGATGTCCCCAAACCTTTAGCATCACGTGACGCGTCACGAAAGCAGCTCTGTATCCCAGCCACAAGCGCATCAAGCGAGCACATTCAGCTCTGCTGGGGTCTAGGTGTAATAGACTAAACCCCGGTACAGTGGATGCACAGCGAACGTAAAAACGCTAAATGAACATTTCCGTGTGTTATATAAAACAAAAGTTCAGTGGTTATGTAGCGTAGGCTGTAAACTGTAGGCCTATACAAATCTGAAATAAAAATTGTTTAGCCTATTAGATGAATACAAACGCTGCTTTGTAAATGTTGAAAATGTTTATCATTATCTTGTTATTAATATGACCTGATTTATGGTTCATATTCATAATCGTGTGTTGTTGCCAGTTTACAGGGCGATGTTTCCAAGCACTTTCAGGCTGAAATAAAGGCTGTTTTCATTTACATTACAATGCCTAGTATGTCTATTTAATGGTCGCGGGTGCGGGGCGTAAACATAGATACAGTGGTGCGGGGCGTAAACATAGATACAGTGGTGCGGGGCGTAAAAATAGATACAGTGGTGCGGGGGGCGTAAACATAGATACAGTGGTGTGGTGCGGGGCGTAAACATAGATACAGTGGTGCGGGGCGTAAACATAGATACAGTGGTGCGGGGCGTAAAAATAGATACAGTGGTGCGGGGGGCGTAAACATAGATATAGTGGTGCGGGGCGTAAACATAGATACAGTGGTGCGGGGCGTAAACATAGATACAGTGGTGCGGGGCGTAAACATAGATACAGTGGTGCGGGGCGTAAACATAGATACAGTGGTGCGGGGCGTAAACATAGATACAGTGGTGCGGGGCGTAAACATAGATACAGTGGTGCGGGGCGTAAACATGGATACAGTGGTGCGGGGCGTAAACATAGATACAGTGGTGCGGGGCGTAAACATAGATACAGTGGTGCGGGGCGTAAACATAGATACAGTGGTGCGGGGCGTAAACATGGATACAGTGGTGCGGGGCGTAAATATAGATACAGTGGTGTGGTGCGGGGCGTAAACATAGATACAGTGGTGCGGGGCGTAAACATAGATACAGTGGTGCGGGGCGTAAACATAGATACAGTGGTGCGGGGCGGGGCGTAAACATAGACACAGTGGTGCGGGGCGTAAACATAGACACAGAGGTGTGGTGCGGGGCGTAAACATAGATACAGTGGTGCGGGGCGTAAACATAGATACAGTGGTGCGGGGCGTAAACATAGATACAGTGGTGCGGGGCGTAAACATGGATACAGTGGTGCGGGGCGTAAACATGGATACAGTGGTGCGGGGCGTAAACATAGATACAGTGGTGCGGGGCGTAAACATGGATACAGTGGTGCGGGGCGTAAACATGGATACAGTGGTGCGGGGCGTAAACATAGATACAGTGGTGCGGGGCGTAAACATAGATAGTGGTGCGGGGCGTAAACATAGATACAGTGGTGCGGGGCGTAAACATGGATACAGTGGTGCGGGGCGTAAACATGGATACAGTGGTGCGGGGCGTAAACATAGATACAGTGGTGCGGGGCGTAAACATAGATACAGTGGTGCGGGGCGTAAACATAGATACAGTGGTGCGGGGCGTAAACATGGATACAGTGGTGCGGGGCGTAAACATAGATACAGTGGTGCGGGGCGTAAACATGGATACAGTGGTGCGGGGCGTAAACATGGATACAGTGGTGCGGGGCGTAAACATAGATACAGTGGTGCGGGGCGTAAACATGGATACAGTGGTGCGGGGCGTAAACATGGATACAGTGGTGCGGGGCGTAAACATGGATACAGTGGTGCGGGGCGTAAACATAGATACAGTGGTGCGGGGCGTAAACATGGATACAGTGGTGCGGGGCGTAAACATGGATACAGTGGTGCGGGGCGTAAACATGGATACAGTGGTGCGGGGCGTAAACATGGATACAGTGGTGCGGGGCGTAAACATGGATACAGTGGTGCGGGGCGTAAACATGGATACAGTGGTGCGGGGCGTAAACATGGATACAGTGGTGCGGGGCGTAAACATGGATACAGTGGTGCGGGGCGTAAACACGGATACAGTGGTGCGGGGCGTAAACACAGATACAGTGGTGCGGGGCGTAAACACGGATACAGTGGTGCGGGGCGTAAACACGGATACAGTGGTGCGGGGCGTAAACACAGATACAGTGGTGCGGGGTGTAAACACAGATACAGTGGTGCGGGGTGTAAACACAGATACAGTGGTGCGGGGCGTAAACACAGATACAGTGGTGCGGGGCGTAAACACAGATACAGTGGTGCGGGGTGTAAACATAGATACAGTGGTGCGGGGCGTAAACATAGATACAGTGGTGCGGGGCGTAAACACAGATACAGTGGTGCGGGGCGGGCCAAATAATTTCATATAAGCGGGACCCGCGGGTTGGAAAGAAACCCGACCCGCGCATCACTAGTTCACATCATCCAAACGAACCGAACTCTGACGTCAAACGAACCCGGGTGCGCACCGAAAGCGTGAAAGCGCGTTTTGTGTTTTTCTTTGGTACCGAGAACCGTGGATGTTCACTGGTATCGGTACCGTGACGACACTAATCTATAGCTGTCTGCACTTAGCGTAAGCACCTATCGCTATCTACACACTGCTAACATTTTAACGGACACACGGGGTGTGTCTTAAACCGAGCGTGCTGCACACCGAGACAGCACTCAAACCTAGTGAGCTGCCCATGTAGAGGACGATATGAACGCGTTAGCAGCACTGAGGGACCGCCTCCAGCGCGCCGCGGCCTGCGAGACGCTCGGCGTCTTCTCACCAGTCGCAGCAGGCTGATCTCGTCGTACGACAGGAAGTTGAGGATGTTCTCGACCGCCACGATCGGAAGCCCCAGCAGCGCGTTGTTCTGGAGCGGCTGCTCCGGCGCCGGAGACGGGATCCGCGGCGACGCGGAGTCCGGATCCAGCGACGCGACGCCTCCATCAGCGCTCACTACAACAACAGCCATCTTCTCCGAGCTCGACCACCGGACGTGACGACACAGCGTGCGGGCGGAAGCGACGTGTTGACTGCTTCAACTGTGCTTCTTTATGCCCAAAGTGCATACTATCTGCCCTAAATAGTATTTAAAATAACTAATATCACATGGGATTTAGCACGGATAGTATGCACAGTAGTAGTCTTCTTTCTACATATGAGGAATTCTTAGCTACATATAAATTACATAACTCTCACCCAATCGCTATCTCTTAACAAACAACGGCTACAGCTGTTCATTTATTTATTTATTATTATTTTTTTGGGGTGAAATGTGCTTGTTTTTATTGCTGACAGTTACTTTACAGTGGAAATATGTTATTTTAGGCATTGCTGAAAACTTGAGATAAACAGACCCACACTTTTTTTTGTTAATGTTTTTATTTTAACGGCCACATTTCATATTCATAAATTCATACATTATAAAACTCATAAAAGTGAAGTGAAGTATTATATTGAGTCCGTATTGCCCTCAAAGACACAAAAAGCTGTTTTGATATGATATTGTTAAATCTCCTAGCGTTTTTAATTAGTTTGTATTTGTTGTAATTGAATGTGTTGATATTCTGTTCATTAAAAAATAAATAAAATCCTAAAAAACATGTTTCAGTCGAAGTGTTTTTTATTCTTTAATAGATAAGATTCATTTGAATAAGACATGGCTTTTATCTTATAAATATTGTGTCCCCAACAAAGTAAAATAATTACATTGTTAAAAATGTGCATAATATAATGAGATTACACCAGAATGTGGTGATCCTCATCTGAATAGTAGTTACTGTAATTTCAGCATTGAGTTTATTGATCATCTTTTGTGTTAAAGTGTCATGAATCCCTAAAACACATGTTTTGAGATCTGAACAGGTTGCACATCGGTGAAAACAACTCATTATGTCTATTATTAAGGTAATTTATTTATTTATTGGAGCGATTTCAGTTCATACAACCCTACTAAACATAACTGATAAGAAAAAAATAAGAAGAAACATAGTTATTTCAAAGAAAAACAAAATCTTAAACGCAGGGAATTCTGGGAAATTACGGTTTTTCCCTGTAAATTTTACAGGAGCTTACCGTTAACCGTCTAACAGGTTTTTACTGTCGCATTTTCACCGTTTTTTTCCGTTAAAATCACGGTAATTTGTATGTATTATTGTGGTCCTAACTGTACTTTGACTGTGTATACTGAAGCTTGATTACAGATATACAGCCGTAGCTGATATTGCTCATGCATCATGTTTTGCGGTAACGCATGTTCATACATCAAGGAATTATCAACCACAACCAATTAAATCACACATGCGCCAGTGTTATGCCAAATTCTGACCCCTGCCAGCAGTGATGGGGGTGACGCATTACAAGTAACGCGAGTTACTTAATAATATGACTTTTTTCAAGTAACTAGTAAAGTAATGCATTACTTTTTAATTTACAAGAAAATCTCAGAGTTATTTTTTCCCATTTATTGACGGACAGTGCGCTGTGTGAACATCTTACTGTAGATCTAGACTAAATATAAACGTGCATTAATTCATCCCACTCGCAAAAGATTCAGTATTCATCAACATGAATTAAAACAGTGAAATGCAAACTCAGAATATGACGCAAACCTTCAATAATTAAATATGTTAAATAACACAAATGTATCTAATCTCATTTTATTAACCGATGTCTTTGCTGCTGATCTGATGATCCAGTTCAATCATAATAATAAACAAAAATGACTTTAGATAAACTAACAATTGTGCTTTATTGCTGAAGAGTGTTGAACTTCTCCTGCGCTCTACTCTTCACACGTGAATTTACTTCAGGTTTATTCATTACACTTTTTGGGCTTTACATTTGCTATAAATATAACTTTTTATATTAAAAACAAACAAGTCCTGCTCATATTTAAAAAGTAACTAAGTAACGTAACGCATTACTTTTCATAAAAAGTAACTAAGTAATGTAATTGGTTACTTTTTTAGGGAGTAACGCAATATTGTAACACATTACTTTTCATAAAAAGTAACTAAGTAACGTAATTGGTTACTTTTTTAGGGAGTAACGCAATATTGTAACACATTACTTTTCATAAAAAGTAACTAAGTAATGTAATTGGTTACTTTTTTAGGGAGTAACGCAATATTGTAACACATTACTTTTCATAAAAAGTAACTAAGTAATGTAATTAGTTACTTTTTTAGGGAGTAACGCAATATTGTAATGCATTACTTTTAAAAGTAACTTTCCCCAGCACTGCCTGCACTGTAAAAAATTACTGTGATTTTAACAGTAAAAAACGGTGAAAATGCTACAGTAAAAACCTGTTCGATGGTTTACGGTAAGCTCCTGTAAAATATACAGGAAAAAAACATAAACTGATGTTCCCAGAGTTGCTTTGCATTTCAAATGTTGTTTGAATTTGATGTTTTTTCTTATCAGTTATGTTTATTAGGGTTGTATGTTACATCTAATGTTGTTAAATTAATGTTTATAGCATATTTCAGTTTAATGATGGTGATCAGTGTTTGTGTGAATGACGCTGTGCTTCTTCTATATATGTTATTATTTAAAAGCTGCTTTGGTTCATCATGTGACTCTCATCACCTCCTGCTTTTGGTGGTTATCAGTGTATTACAAAGATACAGATTTCAGTGCTTCAATAGGTTGGTATATTAACATTATATCAGTTAATGAAATTACGGTATTTAACTGTAAATTTAAGTTAAAACCGTAAAACCTAAAATGTTGTTACCGTATTGCTTACGGTAGAATTCCGGCCACAGCTGCTGTTTTTACCGTAAATTTTACGTTTTTTTTTTTTTTTACAGTGTGCCAGATTATTACCCCCCTAGTATTGGTAGGTTTAGGGTTAGGGGAGGGGTTAGGATTAGCCAATCAGATTTCAAGTAGAGGGGTAATAATTTGGCAGGGGGTCGAAAATGGCCACAACACTAGATTGCTGATGTCTTTTCACGGATAGCCTATAGTTGTCCATCAATTATGAACATCTGCATTCAGCCGCAATCATGAGCGGCGCAGATATCATGCATGAGTCTCTTTCCTTTTAAGCTTGGTAACATTTTGTACCTGTATTTATTTATTTGTCTTTCCTTGCAACCCCCCTGAAATGTTTGTAGAATGTTTGTTTTGTTTGTGGTTATTGTATGTAGAGATATATATACACACATGGACATTTATGTATGATGGAGATGTGATTGGAAAAGTGTATTCTTTGTAATAGGCATTTTATTGTTCCCTTTGAGTTTGTAAATCGATATTGTTCAATAAAAAAAAAATTATTATTTTTTTTTTTGAGCAACTGGGATGGTGAATGGGAAGGTCCCTTAATAACCAAAGATTAAATTGACTTTATGCATAATTTTTTCCCGAAGGCGTGACGAGCCACGCAGGACACGCCCACAATGTCGCGGTCACGTGACTTCTGTTTCTTTTCTCAGCGCTTTGTAGGAGGAATTAATGAATTTTAATTTTACAAACAAGAACCTGTGTGATTAATAAGTTTCAGCTATTAAGCATTTCAGTGTTTAGTGTACGCGCAAAATCGTCTCTAGACTTGAATGGAGGAAGGAAACGCCCACTTCCTCCGGCGTTCTCTCCATTCATTGGCTGTGGAAGCGGAAGTGACTCGCAGTTACCCTTCCGCCGATCTCAACACAAACACAAGACCTCACTGCTGCACGGAACACAGGTAAGATAGCGCTTATCTCGTGAAGTAAAGCTCGTTTGCTTCGACAGACCGCCGAGGTAACCTGTGTGTGTGTGTGTGTGTGTGTGTGTGTGTGTGTGTGTGTGTGTGTGTGTGTGTGTGTGTGTGTGTGTGTGTGTGTGTGTGTGTGTGTGTGTGTGTGTGTGTGTGTGTGTGTGTGTGTGTGTGTGTGTGTGTGTGTGTGTCTGTCTGTCTCTCTCATCTGTGTGTGTGTGTGTGTGTGTGTGTGTGTGTGTGTGTGTCTCTCTCATCTGTGTGTGTGTCTGTGTCTGTGTCTCTGTGTGTGTGTGTGTGTGTGTGTGTGTGTGTGTGTGTCTGTGTCTGTGTGTGTGTCTCTGTGTGTGTGTCTCTCTCTCTCTCTCATCTGTGTGTGTGTCTGTGTCTGTGTGTGTGTCTCTGTGTGTGTGTGGCTCTCTCTCATCTGTGTGTGTGTCTGTGTGTGTCTCTGTGTGTGTGTGTGTGTGTGTGTGTGTCTCTCTCTCATCTGTGTGTGTGTGTGTGTCTGTGTGTGTGTCTCTGTGTGTGTGTGTGTCTCTCTCTCATCTGTGTCTCTCTGTGTGTGTGTGTGTGTCTCTCTCATCTGTGTCTCTGTGTGTGTGTGTGTGTCTCTCTCATCTGTGTCTCTGTGTGTGTGTCTCTCTCTCATCTGTGTGTGTGTCTGTGTCTGTGTGTGTGTCTCTGTGTGTGTGTGTCTCTCTCTCATCTGTGTGTGTGTCTGTGTCTGTGTGTGTGTCTCTGTGTGTGTGTGTCTCTCTCTCATCTGTGTGTGTGTCTGTGTCTGTGTGTGTGTCTCTGTGTGTGTGTGTCTCTCTCTCATCTGTGTCTCTGTGTGCGTGTGTGTCTCTCTCTCATCTGTGTGTGTGTCTGTGTCTGTGTGTGTGTCTCTGTGTGTGTGTGTGTGTGTCTCTCTCTCATCTGTGTCTCTGTGTGTGTGTGTGTCTCTCTCTCATCTGTGTGTGTGTCTGTGTCTGTGTGTGTGTCTCTGTGTGTGTGTGTCTCTCTCTCATCTGTGTGTGTGTGTGTGTGTCTCTCTCTCATCTGTGTGTGTGTGTGTGTGTGTGTTTCAGGATGGAGCTGGCGCACAGTCTGCTGCTGAATGAAGAGGCTCTGTCTCACATCACTGAAGCTAAGAGAGCCGTCTTCATCTTCGAGTGGCTCCGCTTCCTGGATAAAGTGCTCATAGCTGCCAACAAGGTAAACAATCATCAGAATAAACACGTGTAATACCTGTCAGGCTCCTGGGTAAGATCACAGCTCTTTACTGTGTGCTGTCACAGAAGGTTTTGAGTTCAGTGCAGTTTCACAAGTTGTTTTCTTCACGTTTCGTGTCTTCAGAGCTGAGGCCGGTTTAAATGAGTTGAGCCGTGTTTTTATTGCTTAAACTTACACTGATGCTGCAGATCCTGCTGTTATTAACGTGCTCGAGCTGATAACATAGAGGAGGGTTTGTCACAATTGTTAATGACCTGCTGTTCTTGACTCACGCATACAGTGAGTGTTGTGTGAGAGTGTTGTGTGTGTGTTAGTGTTTGTTTGTTTGTGTGTGTGAGTGTCTGTGAGAGAGAGTTTGTGTGTGTGTGTGAATGTGAGTGTGTGTTAGAGTTTGTGTGAGTGTGTGTGTGTGTGATAGAGTTTGTGTGTGTGAATGTGAGTGTGTTAGTGTTTTGTGTCTGTGTGTGTGAGTGTGTGTGTGTGAGAGAGTGTGTGTAAGTGTTTGTGTGTGTTAGTGTTGTGTGTGAGTGTGTTTGTGTGTCTGTCTGTCTGCCTGTGTGTGTGTGTTAGTGTTAGTGTTTGTGAGTGTGTCTGTGTGTGTGTGTTTGTGAGTGTTAATGTTGTGAGTGTGTGTTAAGGTGTGTGTTAGAGTTTGTGTGAGTGTGTGTGTGTGTGAATGTGAGTGTGTTAGTGTTTTGTGTCTGTGTGTGTTATTGTTGTGTTATTGTTTGTGTGTGGATGTGTGTGTGAGAGAGAGTGTGTGTAAGTGTTTGTGTGTGTTAGTGTTGTGTGTGTCTGTGTGTGTGAGTGTGTTTGTGTGTCTGTCTGTCTGCCTGTGTGTGTGTGTTAGTGTTTGTGAGTGTGTGTGTTAGTGTTTTGTGTCTGTGTGTGTTATTGTTTGTGTGGATGTGTGTGTGTGTGTGTGAGAGAGTGTGTGTAAATGTTTGTGTGTGTTAGTGTTGTGTGTGAGTGTGTTTGTGTGTCTGTCTGTCTGCCTGTGTGTGTGTGTTAGTGTTAGTGTTTGTGAGTGTGTCTGTGTGTGTGTGTTTGTGTGTGAGTGTTAATGTTGTGAGTGTGTGTGTTAGTGTTTTTCAGTGACAGTAACTGATACATCAGTAAACGGTGCTCGAGCATTAATGCATGCACTCAACTGATTTGTTCAAAAACATGTTAATTCTGCTTCTGGAAGTATTTTCCTGGGCAGCAGTAGTGTGTGTTTAGTGTGCAGCAGCAGTTCTCCAGAGCGTGTGTGTGTGAAGAGAGCTGTATGCGGTGTGACCGGAGGCTGTCGGTCTGGTGCTCCTCCGCAGGTGGATGTGAAGGAGAAGCAGAAGAAGCTGGTGGAGCAGCTGACGGGTTTGATCAGCAGCTCTCCCGGGCCGCCCACCAGAAAACTGCTGGCCAAGAACCTGGCCGTGCTCTACAGCATCGGAGACACCTTCACCGTCTTCCAGACGCTCGACAAGTGCAACGACATCATCAAGAGCAAAGACGACAGCGCCGCGTATCTGCCCACCAAACTGTGAGTGAACAGCACGAGCAGTGTGGAGATATCTGATGATATTCAGTACGGTTCAGCGTTCATACAGCTGGAGAAGCGGATAAATGTCAATATTGCGGGACACACTTTACAGTGAAACATGTGCTTTAGCTCTGCACAGTGTTTAATGTCATGAGACAAAGAGTATCATCAGGACAGTCTCTTAAAGACACAATATGTATGTTTTCACCACTAGAGGTCGCATTTTCAAAACAATAACAAATGCCAAGCTTGATGACACTATGAAGGAGACACTTTTTTTTGGTCACACTTTATATTAATTGGCCTTAACTACTATGTACTTACATCATAAAATAAGTACAGTGTACTTATTGTGTTCATATTGTATTGCAAAACACTTCTGCTGTTATTGTGGTGGGATATGGGTAGGTTAGGGACACAGCCAGAGGTTTAAGGTGTAAGGGATGAGTCAATCAATAGTGTAATTATAAATGTAATTACAGAAATTAATTACATGCAGGTATTGTTACAAATATAAGTACAATGTACAAACATGCATGTACACAATAAGTGCATTGTATCAAATTATTAATTTGAATGCAAGTATATAGTAGTTAAGGCCACTTAATATAAAGTGGGACCATTTTTTTATTACCTGTACCTATTCAAACAGCAAATAAATTATACAGAGAAAGCAAGCAAAGGACATTGAGTGACTTAAGTCTAGTGTGAGTTTAAGTTAAACTCCCCTGTAATCAGTAAAGCTGTCTATACACTGTTTGATGAATATGAATCTCTTACGTCATACGCACATCTGCACTTTGTTGTTTATGATGAGAGAGCGAGCATAAACACGTATCTGAACGCCTCTGATTGGCTTCTTAAGCTCAACAGACTCGTGTGTGATTGGTTGTAATGCGCAACACTGTAAAAAATCATGGAGCAGATCTAAATTTAATGCTGCGGTCAACACTTTTCATTTCATGTTCATTTTGTGCTGTTCTGACAGCGCCACCTGCTGGCAGAGAATGAATCTGCATTCAGATTAATGTGAAAATCCACCCATGTTTGTTGGATCTGTAAGAAGTTAATGCATTTTTTGAAGTCTAAATGGTGAAATGTATTTATTTAATTAATATAATAAT
Source organism: Aspiorhynchus laticeps (assembly GCA_023376895.1). Classification (NCBI taxonomy): domain Eukaryota; kingdom Metazoa; phylum Chordata; class Actinopteri; order Cypriniformes; family Cyprinidae; genus Aspiorhynchus; species Aspiorhynchus laticeps. The sequence goes on from CM041801.1 coordinate 36,018,452, forward strand.
TTATTGATGATAATTGTTTAAAGTAATATAATAATTAATACTTTTGACTCATTTATGTTCTTAAAAATGCTTTAAAGGCTGAAATGTGAATTTATAATTTTATAAAACCTTTTGTTTTTGTGAAAACTTGTATCTGAACTGTAAATCATGCTTTTTACAGTCACTTCACAGTTTAATATGTTACTATAGACATTGCCCTGGGCTCATATGGTATTAATATTATTTGTGCAGGTCTTAAGTTTTAATTTTGAGCTTAAAAATCCTACAGAAACCCTGTTTACAAAAGAAACACAATGTCATTTGGCTCTAATGAAGTTATGGGTCACACTTTCACTCACAGATGGTCAAAAATACCATTATTTGAGTTCAGTGATATTTTTAAATTAATATTTTGTATTTTGAGTGGCTTTTACAGTACTTAATAATATTATGCGCCATTTGGTTACATTTTCTAATATTTTTATTTTTTTAGTTAATGGAGTATTTAAAGAGAAATGGTATAAAATCTAATTCAAATAGGAAAATTAGAGCCCTCTGTTGGCTGAAAAAAGTAATATTCATATGTAATGATCTAGTGTATCCACTAGATGGCTGTATAGCTCTCTGTATGAATGTAGGTTTATAAGCATAAGGAGTTTTTTCTGTTGTCTGTCATAATTGCTTTTGCTTCTTGATGGTTTTAAGTTTAACCCCCTCATTGCTATGCAAGGATCTTTTGTGCATTGTGTTAACTTATTGATCTTATTCACTGTTTCAGGTGCACCAGTGTGTGTGTGTGTATGTGCATCTGTTATGTGCACTTTTATTAAAGGTTTTAAGGCCAGTTCACACCATGCTGACAAACTGCAACAGATGCATTCATCTGGTCTAGTCTGATCAATGTGTTTGATAGGCTCTTGTTTCTGCTGATTGTGACCCTGGAGCACAAAACCAGTCATACGGGTCAATTTTATGAAATTGAGATTTATGCATCAGCTGAAAGCTGAATAAATAGCTTTCCATTGATGTATGGTTTGTTATGATAGGACACTATTTGAAAATCTGGAATCTGAGGGTGCAAAAAAATCTAAATATTGAGAAAATCACCTTTAAATTTGTTCAAATGAAGTTCTTAGCAATGCATATTACTAATCAAAAATTAAGTTTTGATATATTTACGGTAGGAAATTTACAAAATATCTTCATGGAACATGATCTTAATATCCTAATGATTTTTGGCATAAAAGAAAAATGGATAATTTTGACCCATACAATGTATTGTCGGCTATTGCTACAAATATACCTGTGCTACTTATGACTGCTTTTGTGCTCCAGGGTCACATATAGCTTGTTTGAATCATGCCATTTTTTGTGAGTGTGTTCACACAGCAAGAGCAGCACAGAAGTCACACAATTGTGCACCATTCCAAATAAACAACACATAATGTTAATGTCAAAAGTGACTGAAGAGCACCAGATGTTTGAGGTGTATCGCTGTGTTCTGGAGATGTGTGTGTGAGGTGTCCTGTGTTGTGTGTGTTCGTAGTGCAGCGGTGGCGTGTGTCGGGGCGTTTTATGAGCGGATGGGCCGAATGCTGGGCAGCTCTTTTCCTGAAACCATCAATAACCTCTTGAAGGCTCTGAAGAGTGCAGAGGTACAAGATTCAAGATTTTATTTGTCACATACACAATTATACAGAGTATAACCAGCAGTGAAATATTAGTCAGGTCCGCTCCATGGACAGTGCAATTATATGGAATACAAACACAAAGAATATACATAAATATATATAAAAAAATGAGTGAAGTAGAAAATAAAATTTGCAAAATGAATAAATAATAATATAAGAATGAATGTGCAAGAAGATGTGCAAACAGGTTGTACAGGGTATTTACATAGCAGCAAAGCTATATTTGTTAGGAAATAAAGCAAAAATATATTGTTCAGCATCATTACTCCAGTCTTCAGTGCATGATCCTTCTTCAGAAATCATTCTAATATGCTGATTTATCAATATTAGAAACAGTTGTGCTGTTTTTTTGTTTTTTTTTTAACCTGTGATTCTTTTGGGGGTTCATTGATAAATAAAAAGAACAGCATTTATTCAAAATAGAGATGTTTTCTAACAATATAAATCTTTACTATCACTGTTTCTATCAATTTAGCAAATCCTTGCTGAATGAAAACTAATTTCTTAAAAATATAAATACTGACCTCAAGCTTTACAGACCTTATGCACTCAAAAACAATGATTTTACAACACTGTATCAGTCTATCTTTTCATTTAAACACCATTATGTTAGGTTTCCCATTTAAACAATTACATTGTGTTAAACTGACTTCAAACCGTTGCATTTTGGTTCAACTTAATATTTTCATTTACAGAGAACATGTTTCAATTAAGTAGAGCAAAAATTTAATTTGATGCTTGTTCAATTGAGTACATAAATGATTTTAATTGTGTAACTAGTAAGTGTGTTTCCCCTTCCCATCATGCTTTGCACAGGGCTGGATAAGGAGAGTAAATGTTGAAATTAAATGTTATTTTATGCATTTTTTATTAAGATGATAATATTGGGAGACTTGTTAATGTTTAGTGCTCTTATATGTTTGTATTTAAAACAGGTATGTTAGTGTTTTTGGGGGTTATGATTGTGGTTGAGGACCTGCTAACATGAATTAAAGTTGTTTTAATAATAATAAAAAACAACTACTTTGGGCATGTCATGGATTTAACAAAACCATCTTATGGCTAATGCCTAAAGTTATGTAAATCCAATGTAACATTTCTTTTGAGTGTAGAATGATTTCTGCTAGTGATGCACAATATTATTGGACTGATATCGGAATCGGCCGATAATGGCTTTAAATGTAAATATCGGAATCGGCCGATAGTGGCTTTAAATGTAAATATCGGAATCGGCCGATAGTGGCTTTAAATGTAAATATCGGAATCGGCCGATAATGGCTTTAAATGTAAATATCGGAATCGGCCGATAGTGGCTTTAAATGTAAATATCGGAATCGGCCGATAGTGGCTTTAAATGTAAATATCGGAATCGGCCGATAATGGCTTTAAATGTAAATATCGGAATCGGCCGATAATGGCTTTAAATGTAAATATCGGAATCGGCCGATAATGGCTTTAAATGTAAATATCGGCATCGGCCCGATATGAAAAATTATGCCGATATGTCTTGCCGATACAGGGCTCGCAAAATCGCTAGCCCGACGTCCCGGGGCTATTGTGTTTTCTAGTCGGGCTACCAAAATGTATCACCGCTCTGCCCGACGGGCTACCTTAAATACAGGGCTCCCAAGCAATGCAATGTTCCCTCTAAGCTGCGTGCGCACGTCCGCACACTTCTACAACCGCGGCCGCGCAGAACAAATAATGTGCCGCTCGCACGCAAAGAATTATTTGGGGAAGCCATTGGATTGAATGCCAGTAAAAGCGAAAGAATCGCAATACTCAGGCAAACCGCTATAGAGTTGATGTCGCTGTAGCGTTAGAACCGGTGAATGCGGTTTACAGGTTTCATAGAAAGAGAATGGTGTGCGCCAAATGAGTCGCTGTAGAAAGAGAATACTTCAAAGGTTGCGGTGCGCTCAACATGAGAACCAACGCAATGACATGACGTGAAATAAACGTCCTCATGTATTAAAGAAGAGTGGCTTGATTAGGTGCTGGAAATAGCGAAGGATGGGCACAGAACGGTAACATAACTCCGAGACATTTACAGTCACACACAGGTGTATTGTGCAAACTAAGTTACTTCATAGGGATGTTTTAGACAGCTATAGAAGAATTCATATGTTCACGGTTTTTTTATATATATTTAACTTACAGATCTCAGCTTAAGTTTTGCTTCAGTTTGTTTTCTATTCAATTCTATTCTATCAGTTGAAATAGTTTGTTTTGATATATTATATTATGTTAGGCCTATATTATAAACCTAATAAATAATTGACCTTGTTTTTTAATGGAGTCTTTTGCTCATCAAGGCTGTATTTATTTCAAAAATACTGAAAAAAACAGTATATTGCAATTTCTATTTTAATACCTATACTTTAAAATATAATTTATTCCTGTGAAGCAAAGCTTAATTTTCAGCATCATTACAGTCTTTAGTGTCACATGATTCTTCAGAAATCATTCTGAAATGCTGAATTATTATCAGTGTTGCTGATCTAATATGCTGATTTACAATAGTGAAACTGCTTAATATTTTTTGGAACCCGTTACTTTTTTCTTTGATTCTTTGATTAATAAAAAGTTAAAAAGAACAGCATTTATTCAAAATAGAAATCTTTTCTAACAATATGAGTCTTTACTATAAATTTTACCCATGTAACACATCCTTGCTGAATAAAGTTTATTTAACTTTCTTTAAAGTATCTTTAAAAAGAAAGAAAACATTTCTGACCCCAAACTTTTGAATAGTGTATATTGTAACACAAAATCTCTATTTTGAATAAACAGTTATTTTTAAGTTTTTTTTTTTTTTTTTTAATATCACAGGTCCCAAAAAATATTAATCAGTACAACTGTTTCCAACACTGATTATAAATCAGCATATTATTATGATTTCTGAAGGATCATGTGACACTGAAGACTGGAGTAGTGATGCTGAAAATTCAGCTTTGCTTCACAGGAATTAATTATATTTTTAAGTATATTAAAATAGAAAACATTTCTTTTAAATTGCAATAATATTTCACAATATTATTTTGTGGAATAATATTCATTTTTTTTATCAAATAGATAGGCTACAGCCTTGATGAGCATAAGACACTTCTTTAAAAAAAAAAAACTTTACTGATCCAAACTTTTGAACTGCAGTGTATTATACTGTAAAAAGTGTTTTCTCAGGTAACCTAAAATGTACATCATTTAGTTACATCAAGGGTCAAATCAAATATAAACAGCACATTAAAGTTAAAGGTTAACACTTTTTTTTGTGTGTGTGCTGTACAGGTCTGGTATAAAGAATGTTTTTGCTCAGGTGTCCGAAATGTTGCCCAATAGAGAGAGGTTTTGCTCAGCAAGAAAAAAAACATTAGAGGGAACATTGCCTGTAAATGGTAAAATAAAACTCTTTTGTTGATATTTGTGTATTGAAAATGTTTTTGATTGACATTTATGGTCTTTTTTTTATTATTTGGGCTAGTTAAACTAATTTTCGGGCTACCAAAATCTGAAGAGTACCTGCCCGAAGGGCTACCAGGGATTTTGAAATTTTGCGAGCCCTGCGATAAGAGGAATACATGAACTCACATGTGCTCAGGGTGTGTTAGTGATTAGATCAGCAGTGTGGCTCATTCTTGAAGCACAGTTTAGTCTGAATGATGATTATATTGAGTGTTATGATCTCTGTATTTAATCTGTGAAGCACTACAGAATGTGTTCGGTGTGTGATAGAGTCAACAGTAATAGCCTCCCCGGGACCTAACGCCGCTCGGTAACGAGTTGTAATCTCGCCACGCCTCTCGGCATATCGGATATCAGGCAAAATGAGTTGAAAAATATCGGCATATCGGGCAAAATGAGTTGAAAAATATCGGCATATCGCATATCGGCCAAAATCTAATATCGTGCATCCCTAATTTCTACCTAATAATTTAGTTTTCAGTTAAATGTTTTAGTTTGAGTTTAACAAGCATATAAATATTACTTCATAAATGTATCGGTTTCATTTCAACTGTTCAATCAAATTGAGTTGGCCCAAGTCAATTACATTTCATTGCATGTATTTGTTGGGGTTACACATTAATTGGATGAAATCCTGAGTTCATCCAGTGAGTAATGTTGTTGAGTGTGCTGGCGTGTGTTTGTCTCAGTCTCAGGGTCGAAGCGAGATCCTGCTCAGTCTGCAGAAAGTGCTCGGCGGTCTCGGCGGCGCGGCGGCCTCCTGCCACAGAGACATCTTCAAGCACGCCCGCTCAATGCTGACGGACAGATCCATGGCCGTGCGCTGTGCCGTCGCAAAGGTGAGCGTTTATAAGAGAGACGGGGACATTTTCAGTGTTTTACAGTCTTGCGTCATTTAGTCTGAACGGCACATCTAGTGAAAATAGCTGGAGGTATATACACTCCTGGCAAAATAATATATTTGCGTTTCCTGTTATTTATTAATAAATGTAATTAGGTATATTTGTTGAACATTGCTGTCTTTTTTGCAGCTGTTTTATAAAGCAAGACACT